>JADDOH010001940.1:0-188871 GCA_016648135.1 Agrypnia vestita
TTAAATAAAGTAAGGTGAAGTTATTAAATAAAATGATGATAGATGATTACAAAATGAAATGATCATACCAAAGCTCTCAATGGTTGACCTTTATCAAATTAGGGCAACTAGGGGCAGGTGCTAGCAATGTAGAAAGATAGATTATATGTTTTTTGAAACAAATATTTGTTTTTTAATTATTTTGAAACAAAATAAAATATATTTATTACCTACCATTTTGTATTTTTATAACACACTTTTCAATTCAATTGCTTACTAGTGGCAGTTCAAGAATGTTTTACATAAAGATGCACGTCAATGTTAGAATCAGCCACAGTAGCTTTAGTGCACATTATAAGAAATCGAGATATATTAAAGATATCTCACAGGGACGAAAGTAGGTATGGAAGACTTTGGGAGTTTATAGGACTTACGACCTATTGTACGGCTGGCTTAAATCATTTATTCATTTAATTTAAAATTTATTTAAATCACTTTACACAATCTAACTTTCACCATTTCCACCCATGATAGAATACCACATTTATCAGATATTTGTAAGTTATATATATTTAAGTTTTACAAGTTTCTTACATGTGTTGTAATAATCGTGAGCGCGACCGGCATTCATCAGCATAAAATAATCAGTGATATTATGTTTTTAAAAGATTATGCACTAAATGTAAAATAAAACATTTTTTACAACTAAAAAAGTATACAAGCAAACAAATAATCAATATATAAATAATAAATCAGTATCTCCTGACATTTTATCTCGGTTATGCCATTTTTATTATTTACGAGTATTTGTGGATTTTCACGACGGCGTTACGTTGGATTCTGATATTTTTATGTTCATTTTTACCTTACGTCAAAATAATTGATGACTCTATAAAGGTAATACCGAGCTTCTCGATGTCAAAAGGACCAGGTGCCTGCTGGACAGATGTGTACTTGATGCTGCGCACGCGTGATCGGTAAATGAGACCTGACAGAATCCCCCACGCAGAGATGTGGTTAAATCCAAAGCGTGGACCTCATATTAAATAAATAAAATACCCTTTTTTTCCCAAGGGACACAGTGAAGACCACAAAACCGCTTATGGTAAATGAATCAAGAATTTACAAATAAGCATTTAATTGGAGTCGTTCAAAACAAAAAATTTAGACTTTTGTAGGTTCTAGTAATAAAAATAATAACGAATTTATTCCAAACCAGTTCAGTGGTCTGCGGAAGTATTTATTTAGACGCCCTTAGGGCTTTTACATGTAATCCCAATTATAATAATTTCATTTTCAGTCTGTCCGGCTGTCCATTCGCCCGCGTAACTTCGTGTAACATCCGTAAATTTATTTTTCGATTTTTTTTTATAAAATAAACAAATATTATTCCTTGCGGACCGACATGTAAAAATACCGGAATTATTGACGGGATACAGCTATTAATTTTTAATTTACAAATATAGTACAACAAATTTTGCAACTTAAATGTTTTAAAATATTGTAACGGGTAACGAGATGGTTAAGGAGATTCATACAGAATTCATGGTAATATGTATATGACGACAATGAGATCGAAGTCTCTAGAACAGGCTACCTACCACACCTGGTATTTTCTATAAAATTCAGGAAACGTGTACAAACATCTGAAACCTTATTGTAAACACTAGAAAATAAAATATTGTTCTCGAGAATTCGAAACCCTGCGTATCGCGTATATAAAGCGGGATCGTCATTATCATCATCAGCCGCGGGACGACGCCTAGGTGGCAAGTCGTGAGATAGTCGGAGCGACAGATATTAAGCGAAATTATAAGTGCGTCTTACTCAGTTACCCAGCGACAATAAATTGTTCAAAGACGAGTTATAAATTATGAAGTGTAAATTCAAGTATAATGTATTAATTTAATTCGTGTTAAATGACTTTGTCAATTTAATAAAATCTCTGTGTCTCCATCTAATGATGCAAATTTCACTGCTGTAAGTTTTATGGGCTTTAATCAATGGACGTTTAAAATTTTACATTTTTTTCCGAACATCGAGAATCCATTCACACCTCTCTATTCAGACTTTCGGAGTTTAAAACTATTTAATATCGTACGATAGAACTTTTGCATTTCAATTAATCAAACGTTTGGCACATCGCGTCTAGCCTCCAGATGGTAGTGTTTGTTAAAAAGTATAATTTAGTACTTTCTCATTAATTTATACTCTGTCCTTTGATAATTCATTTTATCTCACGCAATTCGAAGCATCTGTCGCGTTTGAATTAAAACATCGTCTTCTGAGTAAGGATTTGTTTAAAATTAAAATAATTATGAAGAAATTCAGCCGGGCGTTCCGCGAAAAGGACTAAATTATTTTATATTTTACAGAATTGAAATTAACGGGTCAAAAACCTTCACACCTGAGTATGATTAATTCCTGAAAGGGTGGTTTAACGTTGTTTTTAGCTACTTAATTGAGCTCATAATCGCAAGCTTTGAATTTATTTAATATTTCTCTTGACATTAGATGTTATTTTCTTTTAAGATATTCATAACGATTATCAGCTTGCATTACATCATAAAAAAATATAATTATTTATGTGACAAATGAATTCAATTTCGTTATTCCCAATATTAATCTTTGAGCTGTATTAAGCTACTACATCAGTAAAGTGATTTTATATGAAACTGTTTAAAATATAGAATCGATTTTATAATCATTATGTATGGAGAGCAGGAATATCATAATATATTCCTCCCGCCCAAAATATTACAAATACTAGCTGTAACCCGTCAAAAATTACGTAACATTTACACGTCGGTTCCTAAGGAATAAGTTTTCATATTATTTAAAAAAAAAAATACTTAAAAAATATTAAAAAAAAAAATTCTAAAGATTTTATAAAAATTAAAAAAATATATTATAAAAAAAATACGGACGTTACACGAAGTTACGGAAACAGACAGACCGACAGACTGACAGACAATGAAATTATTATAATTGGTATTAAAAAAATACAATGTAATTATTACTCAATATTTTTCTTGGTCATCTCAATCACATAATTCAAATTTCAAATTCAAATTCAAATGTTTATTCAATGTTCAATGTTACAAATGTTTACAGTGTTTAAAAAATTAAATTAAGCTTTTTTTCATTGTTGCTGAGTGTCTTGGCAGCAAGTAAACACTAAATTGATTTGACGCCCTGCCTGCTACACTAGTAATTTACTGTATTATAGCAGACAGTGCTCTTCCAGTAGTATAATGTTCAAGAATATTTATTATTTATATAACATTTGTGAATCAATCTTATTTCCAATTAAAATAATAGTAATTATTAAATGTTTACAATTTAATAAAGGTTTTAATTAATTCTATTATAGACAAAGGAAAAAAAAAGATCTGAAAAGGATATTAATAAAATAAAATAAAACAATTAAAAGTAAGCAGAGACGATAAAACGCTACATATTTATGTGCATACCACATTTGCCTCTTACACTTTCATGTACATGTGTTGGTCGGGAGCTAAAGTGTTCTCTAGCCGAAAGAAGGAATATGCCAGCCTGAGTATACACTTTTTCATCGGCGATTTCCCGTTAATCATTCCACCCGTACTAAGTATTCAATAAACCGCGTTTTGCTAGCGGTGAGTATTATTAAATCACCATGTATTGTTCTGCCTTGTTTTACTAGCTTTGCCTAACAAACATAATAATTTCGTTGTATGTCTGTCCATCCGTAACTTCGTATAACGCCCGTAATTTCATTCGAATTTTCAGCTAAAAAAACAAATTAAACGGCCGTATAAGGGGCTTGAAACCCGAGACAACAAACCCGAACCGGCCGGCTAAAGCATGTTGCTACCGCCACTCTTAGTGGACCGCCGAAAAAATACTATAAATATATAGTAGGGTTTAGCAAAGATGCAAACCAATGTTTCGTTACATACATTATATTCACACCTCACTACGGAATACGTATCACCAGGAGCGTGCAATGGCAACATTGAAGCGTGACATTTACGTAACCATATAATTTGAATTAAATCTTAACAAAATTAATATCTCATAATATTCCTCATCACATTAAATATCATACTAGATATTAATAAAATATAATTATCACACTACAAAAAAATAAAGTAAAAGAAAAAGAAAGAAAAAAGAATAAAAAATAAAAGAAAAAACATTAGTTAAAAGGAGTTACGGACGTTACAGGAAGTTACGACGGACGGACAGACAAAAAAATTATGATTATTATTATTTTATTTTTTTAATTTTTCTCTTTATTTTTTTTACATTTTATAATATCTAGTCCCACAAAACGTCTAAAGATACGTTTGTCTGTAGGTTAATTTTTACAATTGAATGTTTCACTATTACTAAGTATTTTTCACTTCATAAACTTATGTTTATGAGATAAAAAACGAAAACAATTATGTACAAAAAACAACATAAAAGATATTTTCAGTACAAAGTTAAAAATTTTAAACTAATTAAGAAAAGAGATGGGAAAAATAAATATAAGTATATGCATACCAAATTAAGAAAAGAGAAGTATATACAGAAAAAAAGCAAATCTAAAATATATATAGCAAAAATTAAGGAAAGAGAAATATATATATATATGTACATTACTAATTATTCATTGTCATTATCGTAATAAAACACTTCACATCATTTCAATATTAATATAGTTCATATATTAGGTCCTTACATATGAAATTGACGTTTTACCGTACTGGCAAATTTGATCTCAAATATCTTCTCTTTGGTTAGGAATTCCAAATCCAAATTTTTACAGCTATTTACTCATGTATTTGTGTTTTGAAAATTATAATTCATTTGTTTTTTCCTCAATTGTTTTTTTCTTTGCGAGACTCAGTTTACAAAATGAAAAACTTGAAATATCGCGTTATTTACGAGTACGAGTTCCACCGTGGCACCAGTGCTGCAGAAACGGCTCGAAGGATTAATGATGTGTATGGCGACGGTGCCGCAAAAGAAAACACAGTGCGTTTTTGGTTCCAACGTTTTCGTTCTGGAAATTTCGACCTGCAGAACAAGCCCCGTGGACGGCCGGAGACCAAAGTTGATAATGAAGAATTGAAGGCTATTGTGGAAGCGGATCCATCGCAAACCACATCCGAGTTAGCTGCAGGCTGCGGTGTTAGTGATAAAACTGTTTTAATCCACTTGAAGCAAATTGGTAAGGTGAAAAAGCTTGAAAGGTGGGTACCTCACGAATTGAGTGAAGCAAATCAACAAACCGAGTTACTTGTGAGCGTTTGGTGGACTAGTGCTGGTGTCGTTCACTACAGCTTTCTTAAATCTGGCCAGACGATTACGGCAGATGTCTATTGTCAGCAACTGCAAACCATGATGGAAAAGCTAGCTGCTAAACAACCGAGGCTGGTTAATCGCTCTAGGCCACTGCTGCTTCATGATAACGCTAGACCACACACTGCACAACAGACGGCTACCAAATTAGAGGAGCTTCAATTGGAATGTCTAAGACATCCACCGTACTCTCCGGACCTTGCCCCAACAGATTACCATTTTTTTCGAAATTTGGATAACTTCTTGCAAAGGAAAAAATTCAACTCCGATGGGGCAGTCCAAACCGCCTTCAAAGATTTTATTGATTCCCTTCCGAATGGTTTTTTTAGTAAAGGGATCGATGAACTACCTATGAGATGGCAAAAGTGCATAGATAGCAATGGTACATACTTTGATTATATAAAAATATTATAATAAAAAAAAATCGACTTTATGTTCCTCCCATACTAAACGTCAATTTCATATGTAAGGACCTAATATATGTCGTTAGGGACTTCTTTATAGAACTTTTTGACTACTACAACTTCTACATAGAAAGTATTTAAATATCTCTTACCGTTAAGGCAGCGTTCGTAAAAAACGCATCGCTCGACCATTTTTTCGTCGTGGTTGTAAAATAGGTCACCACGAAAAAGCTCTTTTATTTTAACGGGATAATATGTCCACCCTGATAGTCCATTCCAAATATGGTGAAAGAATTTTCGCGATCGGATGAGTAGTTTCGGAAATTACCTCCTACATCCAAACTTACGAACTTTACCTATTTATATTTTAGTATAGATTTCGTTGACATTCGGGAGGTATGATTCACAAATCTTGTATTGCTTCAGATAAATAATTCAAATATGTATGTACATACGGATAATGGGTACGTGAGTATAATCGATATATAAAATGGTCGTATTTTGTCGGATGCTAACAAATAATGTTACAACGAATGGCGTGTTTTAATCCGATTAATCTAATCACTTTATTTTACATTTGAAGAAAAAAAATAAAGAAGTAGTAGTAATATATAGTTGAGATATTAAAAGTTTCAGTACTTTTTACAAAAAAATATTCATGCACATTAAAACTACAGTCTGTCTTTTCTTCTGCGGATTAAATTACATATGGTGAAAATACACACGAAAAATTACACTTGGCAAAAATGTTACACTTAGGCTGGCTCCACACTACGCGCATCTTCCTCAGCATCTATTCGGTCGCGGAACGCCGCTACATTTCTTTTCGTATGCGCTTATCAAACACATTACACGGGTGATCGGCCGACCCATTTGTTTTGCCGATTTAACGCGACGGATTTTTATATTTTACCAATATAAAATTAACTACCTTTAACAATTAAAAACTGTACATTTAAAAATATAGAATTTTTAAAATGTGAAATTATATCATTTAATCTTTTTTTCGGTTTAATAATTTGGATGCAAAAATTTGCTCATAACTTAATAATGAAATATTCGATGCTTTGCTTTAGCTTTAAAAATGTTACTAATAAAAATAAAATTGTTTCACATTCTAATTGTTATTTGCCAAACTTGCATTATACTTACTTTTATTTTTCGTTCAAAGCATCTCTATTAACTTTTAATGTAAATAGGTAGCTCATATAAGTTGCACTTGTTTTTTCTGTTATTTATTTATTAATATGGAGTATTCACAAGTTTTAAAGCAACACTCAAAATTTGAACTCAAATTGAATATATCAATACTTGTGTGGTTCACTAGCTCGTTACAAGACCTACTTGTTCGCAAAATTAAGGTGTTCCCCTGCGATCTCGTATGATATTTCGGAATTGAAAAAGGATGCGACTGTCGTGTTGTCCTCGAAGCATCTCTTAAGCAAGAACAGCGCTATATAAATTAACATAAACATGAATACTTAGGGATGCAAATCTTTTCTAGTAGATATGGACAGTTAGTTTCACCAGAGATTAATTTTATTAAAAACATTATGTCGGAATATTTTCTTTTAAGTTTCAATGGGCGTAGGAGAGGATTATGTCTTCTACACCCATTGAATATATAACTGTATTATATAGAATATATATTACACATCCCATTGGATGAAATTAAATATACAATTTTTTTAATAAATGTAATTTTATTATCACATGAGCTTTTTCTAATCCCTGGATTGCTATTACGCCTCGGGATTGGATTCGCTACTCCTAGTATCGAGACACAATTTTACAAACTATTACGACATATTTGACATTAAATTTTAGTTTTATAATAAAGCTTTAGACAGTTTTACAAACTATTATGACACATTCGACCTTAAATTTAAGCTCCCTGACAGACTGGTCGGCGTTTCTGCAGGGCGCCAGATGTGCGTACAAATATTGTAATTAATGATAAAATTTTACGTGCGGGAAGATATAGATAAATCAAATTTAATAACAGCATTCAAGGTAATATAAAACGTATCATCCACATTTGTGATAATGTGAAAATAAGCAATGGAGATTCAGGTCTGATATTTAGACCAGGGCACGTTTCCAATATCTAATCAGTGGACGGGCGAACTAAACAAACATCAAAGATATGCGTATTTCATCAGGTTTGATTGATTTCTTTCGATGATTAGACGGTTACCGACCAGCACTTATCGGGAGAGATTAGATTACCATTTTCGATAAATGAAATATATTACTTTTATGGAAAATAAGTAATAACATACTCGTAATGTGAACTTTTCATTAAGTACTGAAAAGGTAAAACAGGAAATATTACTAAAATTTCTGAAGACGTGAGTGTGAACAATTTTAATAAAAAAAATATTTAATTTGAGTGCCAATGTGGCGTTATATAGCTTCTCTTTGTGACAGTAAAGTATATAATTTTTTACTTATGTTTTGTTCCCCATGAATTACATATCTTCTCTTTGTGACAGTAAAGTATATAATTTTTTACTTATGTTTTGTTCCCCATGAATTACATATATTTGTTTATTTTAAAGTGTCCTAATTATTGTTCATTTCCCTTTTAAACATATTTTGATTTTATCTTTTATATATATTTTTTTGGTTTATTTTATTTTCTTAGCTTATTTATCTGATATATTGGTTTAATTATCTTTATTTTACTTTATTATTAACTTATTAAATGTCTCTAATTATTACTTTGCTTGTGTACTATACATCGTTTATATATATTGTTTATTTCTATTGTTCATTTATTTTATACTGTTCATTTTATATTGCTACATTTTATATTGTTATTTATCTTAAATATGTTATATTTATATTATTATTTTTAATTATTTACTGTAAAAGTGTTATATGTTAGATATGTAAAAATCCTTTTAATTTTCTTGTACTGTAAATGCCCACTAGGGCGTTTATTATTAATAAATAAATAAAAATAAAATAAATAAATGATATTTATTAAATGAAATTAATAAATATTATTTTAAATAATAAATAAATAAAACAAAAAGTCTTAATCACTAGAATGATCGCCGACCTCCGATAGGAGATGGCACCATATGAAGTAAAATGCTGGAATGAGCATGAATAATGTATTTAGTATTGACATTCAAATCTAAAAATAAAAAAAACAAAATTGGCGGTTGTGTAGGTTATGATACTCAACGACTCATATATACACGCAATAATAAGATTCTGCGAGATCAATGAATTGGGAGTAGTAGGTATCACGTGTACTCACATTTTGCGTAGATAAAAATCGCTGATTGTTAAGTATACATTTATTAATTACGGTGTATTTTTACTCGTAATTATACGATCCGTGAATAGCACAAAATGATGGTAGGCGTTGTTCATATTTCCATTGTGCGTTCCCTTTTCAAAAAAGATACATTTTTCTATGGAACATTCAGTCCATACGAAGTAGGACCAGTCATTTGTTGGGTGGTTCATTTTAGTTCATCACAAATGGAAATGAGAACATTCAGAACTTTTCTAAATGAAAATGGAACGTGTTATTACAAAGCGCGCTTATTACGGACAACGCTATTCACACACAAGCAGATTATTTATTTAAGTACCTGAAAAATCTATTTATTTATTTACAGGTGATTTATTAAAATAAAGGCATATAAATACATCGGCTACTTTAGTAGCCGATGTATTTATTTTTTTAATGTAATTACCAAAACTGAAAATAATATTAAAATTAATGTGCGTTATTATAAATAGTATGACCTTTTCTGAAAATAACAGTATTTTTTTAAAATTGTGATTTTTACCCCAACAATCATAAATAGAGAAACGTCAAGACAGGTAAAATGTCAATATTTCTATTACTGTGTGTGAAAATATTAGCTTTAATTAAACATTTGAGCTCTTTGAAAGGAGAAATTAGTAGATGTTTGCGAAAAAACTGATTTCGACCAACTTTTAACATAATACTAGTGCTTATTTTACATAATATTAATCAAAAACTTATATTTTAGACAAAACTCCAGAGTGCAATGATTAGTTTGCGTGAGCGTGCGTGATATTGCTATGATATCAAATATCTCTTTTTCAAGAAACAAAAGAAAAAGGTAATTTTAAGAACATCCAGACATCGTGAAATAAATTGCAAAAGCAATTACACTGCCACAAATAAAACCCTTATTTCTCTGTGTCTCGCCCATTTTTGAGTGTTAGAGTAGTAATCACCGAATAAGGCCGACTGTCGTATTGATTTCTGTCGTAAGTCTACGTCTTGTCTATTTTTGAGTGTGGAGGTAATCACCAAAATAACAATCTTGTTATTATCAGAATATGACCGAGTATAATTTACATGACAAAATCGCAAAAGACACGCGCTACTTTAACGTAGACGAGCCTGATGACCAATACTGTATCCCCATTAATAGGATATTATTTAATTCAATTCCTAATAAATATATTAACGATTTAATAATTCACCAACTATGTTGTTACAGTGCTTCCTTTGATCTCTCTTCATCATATAAAAATATACTTAGTATTTCGATGTTATAGGCCTCTATAACGTTTCGCTTAATTACTACCACTTAGAAACAATAAGTAAAATGCTTCTAAGAAATCGAGAATATTTATTTCAACAAAAAATCGGCTTTAGCCAAAGACGCCAAATAATTTCACTGTGAAGAATCGTAACTACGAAAGGGTTTTTAAAATTAAACTAGCTTAAGGAGCCATAAATCGACGAATGGCTCAAAGTTTATGAAAGAAGTTGTTTTTAATGTGTTAAGCGGTGAATTAAATATTCTGTGTAAAAATGGGCTGTAAATAGATACTTATTTATGGAAAATTGATTATATGGAGCCCGAAAGGGATATCATTAAATAATAGGCATCTACTATCATGGTATCATCAGTGGTACTCCGTAAGAGTTGACATGCGCAAGCCCGTGTATCTAACGGAGAAGGTAAATCTCTGGGGGGTCGTCACTTCGAGAAGATCACCATCTGTCTTACAAACAGGCATGACTCCATTTGTCTGATGGAAAAAAATTATGTCAATAACGTAAACGTATTACCTCGAGTTGGCGTGGTTTATAAAAAATGACCACGTATACACGATGTGTCATAGTTAGCAGCAAAAACTTTACAGGTGGGTTCCTACCTTGATAGCAGTGGGAAAAAGAAGCAAGCCTATATTTCGAAAAGAAACCGAAATACGATGTATATCTCGTAATATTCGTATCAAAATACTCGAAATCAACATATTATTCAGATGTGAATATTTCATAATATTCTACCAGATAAATATTTAATTTCGATATTTTTTTTCCAAATATACGGTTAAATAAAAGTCATGCTTCTTGTTCCCACTGCACGCGCCTGCTTGATAGTGAGTCGAAAATGTTCAAGCAACCTTGATCAATAGTTATGGTGACATGTTATATCATAGTTTGAATTTTTTTCTCAATATTTCTGACTTATTTTTTGCAAAAAGTTTAACTAACAGTACAGTAACTTATATCGATTATGACAAATTCATATGCTTCAATAAAACTCGAATAAAATGATAAAAACCATATAAAAAATCTATTTTCAATTCTTGTAACCATTTTTACCATTTTATTCAACTTGGTCATGGTTGCTTGGATATTTTAGACTCATTATCAATGCAGGAATTCACACTTAAAGTTTTTGCTACTAACTATGAGACATCCTATATATCTCGTATTTGTGTGGTTTATTAAATGATCACGTATATATAATAGTAAAATAATTTCTTTGTAGGTTTTGAAAATTTAGAAAAAAGAAAGGAACATGAAACAATAATGACAAAATTCTCTTCCTGTTTGTGACGCGATCGGTCGACGTCGACGATCTGACGACGTCTTTCTTTCTTCACTGGGCTAGGGGGAGAGAGGGGGACGTACCAGCATGCGTCCGTCGAGACGTCATCATTTGCAATGACGAGTTGCAAGCAAAATATTTCCACCGCGTCTAAAAGAATACTGCATATATCACCCCGGTTTCTTACTACATATTTGTTTATTGCGAGTAACCGAAAATGTTTTAAATGAATGAAATGTCAATGTTATACGATTATAAAAATGTACAAAGCCTTTAAAAACACCACGCCGTGATATGCAACATCCCACGCGTTATGTTTCTTATGACATTTTTTGCATTCGACAGAGAAGTCTCTTGCGCCTTGTTTCCAATTTTCCCCAACATCTTGCCTAATGTTATATGAGCACTGATATACTTCTTTCAAAGTATTTCAATAGTGTGCATTTCATTCGTGCTGATTAAATTGCTGAATTATATTTTTCAAAATAAAAATTCGGCGACAGCAAAATAAAAATATTAGTGCCCAGGGGCGTGCAGTAAAAACAAGAAGCATGATCTTTTTTTAAATATATATTTGGAAGAAAAAAATAAATATACATCTGGCAGAATATTATGAAATCTGAATAATATGTTAATTATTGTGATAGGAATATTATGAGCTATATCTTTGATTACGGTTTCTTTTCAAAATATATGCTTAGGAAAAATCATGCTTCATGTTCTCACTGCACGCTCCTGTTAGAGCCACTGTATGAATGTACCAGAAAGCATGTGTGCCCAGAGATACACGGCACGGATATCGTAATCCGGTCATACTAATTATTCCTACATCTGCAATGCGGCTCATCAGATCACGACGATTCAATAGAACACAATAGAGTACACCTGAGATATACCGTATGTACCATCATCAAATAATCTTCACCTTCCCGCAGGGCCTCAATTATTAACTAATGCAATGATTACTATTTAATATACCGCTTTACGGCCCCGTTTACAATAATAAATTGAAAACACGTTTAATTCATTATTTATATGCTTCACTTATTGGTGGCCTCAACCTCCACATACCTACGAGTATATTACAAGAACTATGCATTATTAATTTTACAAAATTAATGCAACTTAAAATGGCAGCTGCATTTGAAAATCATCCTTTTAATTCTTAGGGACGGTTATTTGATCACTGGTTTTCCAACCAATAAAACAACCCGTTTTCGCAAAAATCTGCACTTTTTTAAAAACTTTTACTTTTAGTACTGATCAAACAACAGGCCTTTAAGCATAAGTATGCATGACGTTCATGTACCTAACTTCTGTCGCCAGGTAGAGTCGGCAGTCGGCCTTTAGCCATAAAAAGGCGGCGATTGTACAATGAGCGGTAAATTACGTATTACAGGATATTTTTTACATTAATCAATAGGTTCGGTTACGCTGT
This sequence comes from Agrypnia vestita, assembly GCA_016648135.1. Lineage (NCBI taxonomy): Eukaryota > Metazoa > Arthropoda > Insecta > Trichoptera > Phryganeidae > Agrypnia > Agrypnia vestita. Next base: position 12,999 of record JADDOH010001940.1, read on the forward strand.
TGTAAACCACTTACCATTTTAAAACTACGATAACTGATATTTTCTGGGATATTCTACCTCGAGTACACGACCTTCCTAAGCTAGTCTTTTGAACAAAATACTCCAGAAGGTTCTGAAAATTTGATAATTTTATTGAGATAAACTGTAATTTGTATATCAACGATAGAATTGTTGATTTAGATATTATAGTTTGCGCTTAAATTATATCAATATGCTTTATGTAAGGCCGTCGCATCAAATAAATTTATTTTATCATACCATTGTTGCTGAGCTTTATTTTTCACGGGGCATTCGCGCTGCGGAAATATAATAAAGAAAAACATTTTTACTATTCTCTTTGCCGCTTGATGGTACAAAAATTTACATTACATTTTCTTTCGAGGCGAGGAAGAAAGACGCTGAGATAATGTCGCTCCAGCTCCGGTGAAATTCCCGCGCATTGAGCGGCCGGCGGCCCCGCCCAACCCCGGGCGGGAAAACTCGCCGTGACGTCACCGGGATCACACACACCCGCAGCGTCTCTGGATCAGCCGGGGCACCGCACACGGCCGGCGGTGCACGCTATCTAGCAGCCGGGTACGTACCTCGGCTGCGGCGAACGGAACTAAACGCGGAAGAGCTCTCGTGCTTTATAAAACGGATATAAAAAAAAATAATCGAAGCTTCGATATTTATGTAGGTACCTACTTGAAATAAATCATAGGTGCTAACCGTTGCCTAGTGAAATTTTTCAACAAGTTACCAGAAAGCAGACATTTTTAATGTTGTAAATATTTTTTACTTTGATAGTAAAAGCGGAGTGGTCTATGCAGTACAGCCTACCACAGTCAAAAATTCAATCCGAAGAATCTAATTTACGTAACTTAAAATCCCCATGATGCACGTGCCACCTGGCGACAGAATATAGCCGCCTTAGAGGCGGTGATTAATATTATAAATAGACTGTAATGGCTTGTGTCATGGATAAATTTTGATATACAACATGATGATGCGTATTCAAATACGTTGATAGATTCTTACCAATCCCCATCTGGTAGAAATTACAATTCTATTATAAAAATATTAATATTGAAACTAATATGTCAGATAAAACATCACAGAAAAACAGTATTAGGTGTAGTAGTTCTCTAAATGTTAGTAAAAATATATTGGCCGCCTTTTAAAAGTAATTAGTTTTCGAAAATATATAGCACCGACATCGACAATATATTTGATGTGTACTTTTAAAATAGTAATAAATAAATTTAAAGAATGAATCAGGAAAAAAATAGCATCTCTTAGAAATTACAACGCTAAAAATCAATCGGTTATAGAAACGAAATAAATAAATATTTTAAAATGAAGAACGTCGCACAATATTAAAAATGACAAAATGCTTTTTCTCAATGTCATTAAGGTCTCTTCTCGAGTGTCATTAAAACAACACTTCCGTGAAATTCGGCAATAAAAACAAGGGCTTCGAGTGCCTACAACAATGGCAAACACTTAATTTGGGGTAGGAAATGTCAGCGTTGGCTGCAAATTATACGCGGGCTGTAACGAGCCCTGAAACAATCCCAAGAAACTGATTTATAGGCAATTGCCGCTTGGATAATTCTTGAGATATTATATTTGTTTGAACGGAGTAAAAAATAGAGAGGAAAACGCTTTACAGACACATTTATTTTACCACCCTCACATCGTTTTTTTCTTCATTTACATATTTCTTCCTCTTTGTTGTCTACAACCCGTCAGTGTTCTTAAAACCATCTACTATCACCTGTAAACCTCACATATTTTCTAACTATATTTTACATGCTCTGTTTTAATCTATTAACAATCTGAGAGAGCCTTCAATAAAACAGCGAATGTTGAAGATAGCGATGCCATGTTTTTTATTTATGATTAATTTAACAAATCATAGGTGTAAATATTAGCAAGAAGTATTTTTTTTTAATAATTCGTGGATGTCGTCAGCATAATATTCTTATAAAATCAGGGATATTTTTAATAATTTAATATTTCATTTAATGTATATTATGGATGTCTCCCAGAGACGAAAATGTATTTTATTATTATTATGGGAAGGTAGGTATAGAAGTCATTTATGGTGTATATCGGACTTACGACCGATCGTATGGTAGGCTTAAGTGATCACTTTACACATATGTAACGTTCGCCATTTCCACCATGATAGAATATACCATGTCTTACTAATTTTTGGAAGTTGTATAAATTTGGATTATATGACACACATCACCTATGTGTTGTAACAACCTATTATACCGGCCTGTGACAGCCATTTTCCTTCCCCCTAAATCCCCACAGATGTCACTAATTATTATTGATATCGTTGATGTCGCTCAATGAGACAATTCTTTGGATGGGAAAGTAATAGAATTGTGTGAAAGAAACTGATTTCCACCTTCTTCTTCTCCCTGTACCTCTATACTGGTTCGTCCAGGGTTGGGCCTCATTGTGCACCAGGATCTTCTGTCCTGAGTTCACTATATTTTTCCCTACAAGGAGATTTTCGTTTGGCAAATGTTTTTACGGCCGGTTGCCACCTGATGGCCAGGCTTTCTTCATCTTGTGAAGATATCGAAAATTTCTGGGGCCGATAAAGGTGAAAATAAAACATTGTAAAAATATTACGAAAATTTCTGAAACATCTTTTGCGATAACTTATCGGGGCTGGATCCTGAATAATCATACTCTTTATTGAAACAAATACGTTCTCAGCAGGAATTTTCGAAATATATACACATACACATATGCGTATGTGGGTAGGTACTATGAGAATTCCGGCCTCTACGGGAGAGCAGTCTGGAGAATCGTTAAATATGCGGCACTGAACTGGCCGAAGGAAAGTAGGTCGAGATAATGCAACACAGCTACGCCAAAATTATTCCCTTCGATGAGAATACACGATATTAATGAAGGCTGCTATACGTAGATATATTAAACAATTCCATTTGATTACGAATTTAAAAAGTACCTAATTATTAATTTTACAAAAAATCCACATAGAATCAATGAAGTTTAAACAAATTTTGTTAATTTTTTGAAATTAATAATTACGCCCAACCACAAAAATTAATGCAAAAAAAATGAAATTAATAATTAAGCCCAACCAAAACAGTTAATGCAAAAAAAATGTAACTCATTTTGATAAGACGACAGATACAGCTAATGTTTTTGTAGAATGCGCGTGATTAACAAAATTGGCTAAAATATGTAATTGAAATCAAATTCTTGGCGATTATGTCGAATAATAAAAATAAATTTAACAAAATATATATTACACATATACAATTAGTAGTTACTGAGAGAACAACTCATTCAATTACTACTGAAAACCTCAAAGTATATGTTGTGTATGTAACAGAAATGATCTTTCGGCTTGTTATGAAATTTATATATGTTTGCACACAGTTGGTGAATAGGTTTTTTAATATAAATAAGATTAATTTTCTGAATTAAATTTTATATCAACATGCACACAATATTTATCCAACGATAAAAGTTCTCGACACTACTTCGTTCCAAGGTTTATAGGACAGTCATAAATAAAAGTAGTTTTAAAATAGAGATTATTTCGTGGTATAATAAACATATAATATATCTTTGAAGTAAACTTTATAAAAAGTAAAAAAGATTTCCGAACATTTGTTGTAACGGTGGCTTAGATTATACGCTGTGGAATCAATTGCGATAAAAGCATGGTAAACAATTATTTTGAAAAACGTTTACAGAAAATCACTTCGTTAATCTGAATTAAATTAATGGATTAATTAATTAATTAACCGAGCCATTACAGTTCTAAGAATAAGTCATTCATATGACATACATTAATTGTGTCGACATTAGTAGAATGGACGAGTTAAAATTAGAGGTAAATAAAATTAAATAAGTCGTTAAATACGAAAATAATGTTTGTTAGATTAGACATTTCCAATGCATCATTGTAAAATCACAAATTTCTGCAGCCTTCAAAAAAGACAATCACCATGTAACTGTTAATTTGATTGTACATTTTCAAAAAACAATTAAAAGAATGATATTTTTTTATAAAAACACATTGTAAAGTTGAGATTTTAGAATACAGTTCTTTGATGGTTGAAACAAGTAAGTTAAAGTAGCTTGTTGGTCTTGTGGTTAGGACTCTCGCCTCGTGATCCAAAGGTCGCAGGTTCGAATCTCACTCCATACCAGCAAGTAAGTCCTATTTTCATAGCATAAGCGTTTAGCTTGGTTTGAAAATATAAAAAATATTGATGTGACATGTATTTCGTGTTCGCATCTCTATTTTATTAAAAAAAATCATTTATAAGGATGTACAGAAAAAATCGATCTATCGAAATAACACATTTACCACTGGAAAAAAATATTTATTCAGTGTGTTTAAAATTAAAATTCAGTGACAGCTACGGAAATAATAAAAATAATAATGATATACGATGAAGTAAACGATAGTTTACCAAACCGGTTGATATATAAGCTCATGTGGTTATATGTAAATAAAGGTCAGTATGCACTTGATTATAATAAATTTAATGCATTTTTAGATGTACTCCTGATGAGATCGTTATATAATCGTTTCGGAATGCGTCAATAATGTCGGAATATTTCAATCAGCGTCCCGGACCAGCCCAAGGTAAATGAAGAAGGGACCTGTTTCTATTTAAAAATGCTTTATATAATTCCCCTCGTTGACTTGTTCCGCGGATACCATGGGTGACGTAGGCAGGCATCTGGCGTGGCCGCGCGGCTTGGACCTCGGCCAAGTTAAGATAGTAGGGCCGAGTCCCGCAAGGGACTGACGTTTCGTGGAATTGAATTTGGCGGAAAGTCGCGATCCGTGTAACTAAAACAAGATGGCCTCCGTGTGGATCGCGCGGGAAATGAAAATGCGGTGTTTTTCAACGACGTGGAAAATATTTCGTATCCCGCCCGCCTGTTGTTGCGCTGGCGGGTTGCTGCTCTACAAATAACAAACATTAATTAATTAATTACAGTAGTCCGGCCTAATGAAGCAGATAAGCAACAGAAGGCAAAGTCTCAGTAGGTAAATGTCATTCGCTTCCATCTTGCTTCAGAAATCTGCAATTTATTTGATACGGACTTCAAACGTCGCTACGTTTCATTCTTCTGTTTGAAGAATTTACAGCACCCGACTTATATAATCACGTTAGAATATTGATGTTTTGTATGAAAAAATCAGAAAATGATGCATGTGAGAAGAAAAAATATATAACAGCCATCGCTTCATCAAATTATTAAGTATTCATGATTTTGACTCAACTTGATATGGTCTAGGTTGAATTACACGATCAGTGTTATTTTTCGAAATCTATTTTAGCGTGGAAAAATATTTCAGTCTACATGTTAACTGTTTTCCACTGTAGTATTTAAAAATTAAATTATAATATAAAAAATTACTAAAAATATATATGAAAAATCATTGAGCATCTGATGTAAGTGTTATATTATAATATCCTTTGATTAAGTATGACAAAATATTATGATTTATGAATATATAACGTATTCCTATTAACTGACTTTATGGCATGGAAACAAAATTTATCCGGATACAACGTATTTTTTGGCAAATAACATTTTTGAAAAAAAAAACGCGGATACTTGTAAAAGGTGTGCTGTGTCAATTTCCCGAATCGAATTGAAAGAGTTGACTGAATGACGTTTTATTTTTTGCACCGAATCATTTTTGGTAGCGGAAATTTATTAACCTGTCAGGGCCGTCTGCGAGGGTGAGCCTTCGTTTAGCTCCTCCATCGAGCGGGGTCTAATTATAGGAGAGCGCCGACCGGGAAGCGTGAAGCACCGCTACAGATTATTCACTCTATTTCTCCAATCGCTCGGAAAAGCGGACTTTTCATAACACAACCGACAACGAAGTTGTGTCTATCATTCTTGTTTTTTTTTTGTCATTCATGAAAAAATCGGTGGTGCGGTTGACTCTCGCAGAAGGAGCGCCTCGAGGATAATTGGGTTGTTGATATTAATAGTGCGATATTTCTTTTCTTCGTTTATTTAATTAATTACAATACATTATTACAATGAATTTGTTATAATACATTATTCCCAACTAGCCGCACACCCGTGAAAAATCATGGAACATAATATTAATACGATTCGCGTCTTTGCTAATGCTTTGCTATTCACGCGGGCTCGGCGGTGGCAACATTGTAAAGTTGCGGCCGGTTCGTGTTTGCTGGCCCGGGGTTCAAGCCCCGTCTCCGGCCGTTTAATCTCGTTTTTTTAGTCGTGAATTCGAAAGAAATTACGAACGTTACGATTAAAAAATCAAAAATAATAAGAGTTTTGAGTTCACTAAGGCGTATATATGGTAAATCCATTTATCACATTATTGTGAACAAAACACAAAAAAGGAAAGAATCTAAAGCTGATCTTAGCAGAGTGGATTATGAATACGGTAAATACGGTGATATATAAATTGTCAGAAAAGTGTGGCGAAAGTGTTCTATTTTACATAGAACTAAGAATGTCCAATACGCACGCAATGTCTGGTGAGATGAAAGGTTCCAAGTGCACAGTAAAGGGTACATTGGTTGGGGTCAGGGTTGGGAGACATGATGGTGCGAGAGTGATATAGTTCTAGAATACTTTTTGGAAATTTTTAATTTTCATGGTTCTCGAGGGTTCCAGTAGTTAAAATCGTAATCAGGTAATCAGCTAGTTAGTAATAATATTCGTTTTACCCAGGCATAAAATAAGTCGAAAATATTATTTAATCATGTAATAATAATTAATTAACATGTAAAGGCCCGAAATTTCAAATTCTAATAGTTTTATTTCAACAGAATACGGATTCAGAATATTTCCCACTGCACAAAGGCTGAAAAGAGAATATATTAAAAAATGTTTTATGTATCCTTTTACAAAAATATTCTCTGTTGTGTTAATGTTCCGCAAATAGTTGTTTGAAGTGCAATTAACTTCTGTATTGGGTGTTAATCTAATTAACATTAACGTGGTCTAGAGGTCGTGCTAAGTGGGTGAACACTTGCATTTAAAAAGGAATTCCACGAAGCGTAAAAATACAGTTATTATTTGTGTATATTGGGAGAATAATAGTTTCGTCATGACGTTTAAATAAAATATATAATATTTACTGATATATTTGAACAATTAAATGGTGGACGTAGGTAAATGATATTTATAAAAAGGTCATAAAGAATGAAAAACAAATATAATTTATGTGAGATATAGGTAATATGAAATTGATATCTCAAAATGAAGCCAGTATATGAATCCGGAATGTTTCGGGAAAATGGATTGGATTCCGTAATTAGAAATCCAAAGTTAAAAAATAGAACACGATATATGGATAGTAAAAATAAATATTGTATTTCGAGATCTGATTGATTCTATACAATTATTAGAAAATAACAAAAAACATTAAAAAAAATTTTTAAGTTATCCGCATTCAAATTAAACGAGGTAATATTTATTACACTGTGTTATGTGGGTATTGGTATTTAGTATTTCTATTGTATAGTATAACCACAATACAAGGTGACTTCTAAATGGGATATGCAAATTAAATTCAACAATACAGGGCTGTCTAATAGACAAAGTATAATACAACTTTGCGGAGAGCCATAGGATCAGTATAATAATATACGTGGTTCAGGCAAGTTAATTTAGTTTAATTTGAGAGTATAAAGAAAGTAGTAATTTCATTAATCTAGAGAGTATTGTAGATTTTATGACTGTAATTAATTCATCCAAGGAATTGATGGTGAATTTTGAATAGCTGAAGAATGTACGATGTTTTTTGAGATTGACTTGTGAGATGAATTTGTGACTTCCTATTATAAGGATTAGTGCTGTGAGTGGAAACTCACACTCGTAGCTGGATATATACATATTCATGATGATGTAAATAGCGATATTGATTTTATGGTGTGAGAATATTATTTATATATTTTCATTTCTTTTAATTCTATTAAACCAAACATTCTACTTACTAAAAGCTGTAAATAAAAACTTGTTAATATTAACGCAAGCTGAACCTCTGGAAATAGTAGTCGTGATTAAAATAATTTACAGCTATGTGTAATACTATATTTGGTTTAAAAATAAATAATCATGTCGTACCATAAAGTAACTGTCACCTTATTGTGGATATAAAATATCGAAGCAAAACGAGGAATTGTGCCGATGCTACGGTAAAATGAACTAATGTTATTTATAAAACTAGCTCTAACCCGTCAAAAATGACGGTACTTTAACATGCCGGTTCCCAAAGAATGAGTATTTACTTATTTATAGCAGACAACCGTGAAATAGTAATTTAACATTTCCCCTGCCGGCAGTTAATGGTAGTATCTTAAACCGTGGCGATTGTGCTGGGCGGAACACGAAACGGTTCGCGTCTTTGATAAGTCATATATGAACTGTACTTTTGACCGGTCATGCAGGCTCGGCGGTAGCGCCATCGCACGCGGCCGGTTCGGGTTTTAATTTCGTTTTTTAGCTGTGAATTCGAAAGTTACGGGAACAGACAGACGGACAGACTACGAAATGATTATGTTTGATAAAATAAAATGAAAAAATAATTACAACGGTAACTGCCCCACAATTGATAATGTCATATATAACATAATTAAATAATGATATTATAAATGATATCGTTAATTCACTTAATGTTAAAAATGAAACAAAACGAAAATCACGACTTTCCAATGGCATACTGAACAGATGTGTATAAAATAAAATACAAAAAATTCAGCATTTTTTCATCGTGTGAGTTAAGTCATATATGAACTGTACTTTTGACCGGTCACGCAGGCTCGGCGGTAGCGCCATCACATGCGGCCGGTTCGGGTTTGCTGGCCCGGGGTTCAAGCCTCATCTCCGGCCGTTTAATTTCGTTTTTTAGCCGTGAATTCAAAAGTTACGGGAACAGACTACGAAATTATTATGTTTGATAAAATAAAATGAAAGAACAACTACAACAACGGTAACTGCCGCACAATTGATAATGTCATATATAACATAATTAATTAATGATATTATAAATGATATCATTAATTCACTTAATGTTAAAAATGAAACAAAGCGATGTATCACGACTTTCCAATGGCACACTGAACAGATGTGTGTAAAATAAAATACAAAAAATTCAGCTTTTTTTCTTTATGTGTTAGTTACGTGATTCACTCGCCGACTCCATTCATTATTAATAGTCAATAAAGTGATTGAATAATTGTTCTCGTTTTCCGGCGCAGTGTAGAGAATAGACTTTACGCAATAGTGGAGAACTCCAGGGGAATATTTCCGTTTTCCGCACAAATTAGCCGGGTAGGAAATAAGGCAACTCGGTGACGTCATAAAAGCTTCTCTTTCAGTTTCACGGAAAATGTTCTCATAATTACTTGCCTTGTACAACTTTGCTGAGTGGCATTGACAAATCACATTACGTAATTAATTAAAGTGTCTATTCAAGTGATCTATACTAATATATAAAGGGGTAAAGTTTGTATGTCTGGATGTAAAAGGTAATCTCCGAAACTACTCATCCGATTTCAAAAATTCTTTCACAATTATTCAGAATGGACTTTCAGGGTAGACATATGCTATATATTATCCCGTTAAAATAAAAGGACTTTTCGTGGTGATCTATTTTACAACTAAAGTCGACGAAAAAAGGGTCAAGCGATGCGTTTACGAATAACAAGATACATAAGATATATATGTAACATATATATAAATGTTTGACTTACACCTCCGCCGTGATGGGACGCTCTCCTGGTGATGCTGAATAGGACTTCAGCGAATCGTCGAGATTTGCTTCTCAGTAAAAATAAACGGTTTGTATAAAATATCCGTTTCATTTAATACATAAGTATGTTCAACGACCGCAATAATAACCTCAACTATTAAAAAAAAGTAAACCATTACTAATATAAAATAATACAGTAACAATGAAGCAAGTATATCCAATTCCGACATTTTTTTAAATGGTGACTTAAATGTCGAAATGTATAGTAAAATTTACGAAAATATAATAATATTTTAATACTTGATTATTAATTAATTCTTTTTTTATATTCAGCGCTCAACATATTCGTTTTTTTATTAAATCAGGACTTAACTATACCGAGAATACTTGCTCTCGAAAATGTTCTAGAAAAAAATGTTCTCTATATTTGTGAAGAAATTTTTATAGAATGACTATATATATATGATAACATGGAATTTATTAATGTCTTTTCATTTTGATTTGACATGATTTACCGCGCTCTATACAGGTATCCCTAATTCGTTTATTTACTCAATGTATACTTAAACGAACATCGACGACACCTATGATTTATAATGAGTTAAAAAAGTTTATTGATAATGGAAATAAATACATTTATTGGCTATACTTTTTTCTATATGTCAATCTCCAATATTCAGAAGTGTCAGTTGGTCGGTACCCACACGTAATGAATATAACAAAGGGTGCCCAATAAAGTTTATTGATAATGGAAATAAATACATTTATTGGCTATACTTTTTTCTATATGTCAATCTCCAATATTCAGAAGTGTCAGTTGGTCGGTACCCACACGTAATGAATATAACAAAGGGTGCCCAATAAAGTTTATTGATAATGGAAATAAATACATTTATTGGCTATACTTTTTTCTATATGTCAATCTCCAATATTCAGAAGTGTCAGTTGGTCGGTACCCACACGTAATGAATATAACAAAGGGTGCCCAATAAATAAGACATAAAAGAAATCCCTTGGGTTTGATAGCTACCGTGCTTGAAATCTCGACAGCTTGACGAGTTATTTGATTTGGAGCCTTAGTAACAACCGAGCGCATCTGAGGAGATTTGAAAAATAAACAAAGTTAAGTTAGTTTAGCATAATATTATACAAACCTTGTGCTAGAGTAAATATGCGCAATGCGTAAAACACTGCGACACTCGACAGAATTTTTTTTATTGCATGTCAGTCATAAAAGCTATAAAGCACGGGCGCAGAGCCCCGAAAACAACTACGTAATAAATAATGACGAGAAAAAGGAAACTTGGAACATAATAAATGATGATGTTACTGAATCGTAAATAGGAAATAACGTTTAATGGTCAGAGTTTCCGTTCGGTAAAACGATGATTTATAATATTATATATGTATATATTATTTTATATTATAATTAATGTAAGAATACTAATCAACATAAAATTTTTTTTATTGCCGATACACGTTTACTATGTCGAACTAAATATACTGATATTTGTTTCGATAGTTAAAATAACTATCGATTGATGTCATAGCAAATTTGAACGCTGAAAATATGCATGACCGATGCAGAACTACTCCAACGGTCAGAATCCAAAAGGCTCAGAAATCCAATGAATCATCTAAATTAATCACACAACAGCGCAAGTGCTTCGGCTTAGAAAAAATGGCTTCCACTTAAGCCAAATTGGTTAATAAAAAAGGTACCAGCTACAAACAATCGCAAATATTATTTTAATCTTCATTGACAAAACACAATCTAATTCGTCTTTAAAGACGCTATGCTAATGCTGCTAAAGATGTTGTTAATAAAATGATGCTAAAGATGTTGTTAATAAAATGATTTTTTTCCAATAAATAATATGTATTTATGTATTGAGAATGATATTTAAGGATTAAATTACAATTTCAATACATTAAAGAAATATTAAGAATTTTAAATATTTAAATATGTCCGTAATCAAATTTCCATTAAATTTTATATTGCGTGTATATTTTTTAATTTGTCATGTTAATTTTGTACAACAGCTATCAACGCACAGAAAAAATATAAGTGTGTCTAGTTTGGCCATCAATCATATAACATGATATGGACGCGTATAATACATAACTATATTTTCATGATTAATAAAATAATATAAAGAATACGCACACGTATACATGTATGTACCTATATTATAGTATACATTATTTTCAATTTGAGACAAGATTTAAATATATTATTGGCCCAAAGAAATAGATCATCAAGAATAGCTTGTTGGTGTAGTGGTCATGACGCTCGCCTAGTGATCTGATGGTCGGTGGTTCGAGTCCCATTCCAGGACATCAGCAAGTTAGTCCGATTTTCATTTTCAGTTTGAGAATAGTAAGTTTTAAAAATATATTATATAAATATTTAATTTCTTATCATAAAAATACGATAAAGTTTTGGTACCTAAAGGATTTAAATTAAACTACGATACATTCCAAATACAGTTTTATTACATCACCTGGTATAATATTACGATAGCCTTAACCGTAAAATTACAGGAAACGCTTATGGTAATTGAGATGAACAAGCAACCTAAAATTACTCAACAGTTAGCGGAAAAGGATTTTTGAAATGATTGTACAAATCCAACATTCATTATTTGAAGTGCGGCTAATGTGTTTGTATGAAGGAACAAAAGCGCAGAAGAGGATAAATGTGTAAGTAAAGAAGGGTGTTTAACAAAGAAAAGATTTACGGGAAAATAGAGAGCTATCGGGTTGCCTAACAACCCACAGCGCGGGGCCATTACGGCGGCAAAATAGATTAAAATGATTTTCAAAAACTCAACATCGCCTCAGCTAGTTTCACAATAGGGTTGATCTGCGGATGATTCAAAAGCAGGGGTTGGCAACCGTTACCCCTTACCGTCGTCAATTTTCGCGGGTCGAGGTCTGCAGTGTCTAATGGCGATTCCTCCGTGGGAATGCTCACAGTGTGACTCCGAGCTGGGGGTTCCGGTGACTCCATCTTCCACCACTCCTGCGATCATCAAAGGTCCGCATTACAGTAAAAATGACTATGATCGGTGGAATAGAATGAAATCATAAAGAACAAAAATTAATAATTGCCTGATCTTACACATAGGTATATACAACTCGGCAGAGGTGTTAGGTCTCTGGCCAGGATATGTTCTGAGCCGCCTTTATATAATAAAGGAACCCATGACCGGATCTGAGGAGAGATACTCTTCATGGTTACTTACACTCGCAATTTTTTTAAATTTGCTGTTGACACTTTCTAATACCTAAAATTTCTTATTCATCTACCTATAATCTTATGTTATTTGTGTGTAAAATTTATAAACTTTATTAATAAACGTTAATCAAAAGAATGGCTTCTTTCCAAAAGAAGATTAGAAAATTCAGAACAGTTATTGCTATTTAAACATCTGCCAAGTGCTCCTTAATTCCAATATCAAAATACTTCTTAAATAATGTCTTTACTTCTAATTTTAATTTATAGTTTTGTATACTGATGAAGAGAGCATTGGCCGAAACATGTTGATTATTCGATAAATAGTGGTTTTATACAAAGTGTTTCATTTTATTAATATACATAGATATGTATATATCATTATAATTTATTTACATTAAGAAATCACGGATCGCAACTGAGTTGGTTCACTAATATTTTTAATACCAAACTGAATGTTTTATATAAAAATTAGGGCTACGGAGTCGTTTAAAAATCTGCCGACTCCGACTTTACCTTGCAGTCTGAATACAAGAAATTTTATGAGGGCAAAAGTTAAAGAAATAAACTCTTTTCGAAACATAGTTTTCAAAAATACCTAAAACCGATCTGCACAGCTGCACGTGGGAGAGCGAGATGTAATTCGCGAAGTAATGACCGCCGCGTAAATGTATCCGGTATGCATCTGGTATTGATGATTCGTTCTTGTCCCTGACTGAAGCACTCACTTTCGTTACGTTATGAAGTAGGTACCCATGATACAAGATTGATTTATTAATAAAGAAAATATTTTTTTGCACAAGTAGTGAGTTGGTTGAATCTTTAATAAGAATTCATATTTTGATGATATAAATATCTTGTTGGATAGAACTAACTTAAAAACATTTAATTTCCACCTACAAACATCCGATACTTAAATTATGTATGTATGTAGAAACACGCGGAGAGGCAGTCAAATTCTTAAAAGCCCGGGAATAGAAAGTCTCATGCAATATTTATTAGGTCCTTACATATGAAATTGACGTTTAGTATGGGAGGAACATAAAGCCGATTTTTTTTAATAATAATATTTTTATTTAATCAAAGTATGTACCATTGCTATCTATGCACTTTTGCCATCTCATAGGTAGTTCATCGATCCCTTTACTAAAAAAACCATTCGGACGGGAATCAATAAAATCTTTGAAGGCGGTTTGGACTGCCCCATCGGAGTTGAATTTTTTCCTTTGCAAGGAGTTATCCAAATTTCGAAAAAAATGGTAATCTGTTGGGGCAAGGTCCGGAGAGTACGGTGGATGTCTTAGACATTCCAATTGAAGCTCCTCTAATTTCGTAGCCGTCTGTTGTGCAGTGTGTGGTCTAGCGTTATCATGAAGCAGCAGTGGCCTAGAGCGATTAACCAGCCTCGGTTGTTTAGCAGCTAGCTTTTCCATCATGGTTTGCAGTTGCTGACAATAGACATCTGCCGTAATCGTCTGGCCAGATTTAAGATTTAAAATCCCTTCATTATTGTGCCAGTTGAGTAATGCAACGCAGCAGTTAACGCGCGTTTGTTGATTTGCTTCACTCAATTCGTGAGGTACCCACCTTTCAAGCTTTTTTACCTTACCAATTTGCTTCAAGTGGATTAAAACAGTTTTATCACTGACACCGCAGCCTGCAGCTAACTCGGATGTGGTTTGCGATGGATCCGCTTCCACAATAGCCTTCAATTCTTCATTATCAACTTTGGTCTCCGGCCGTCCACGGGGCTTGTTCTGCAGGTCGAAATTTCCAGAACGAAAACGTTGGAACCAAAAACGCACCGTGTTTTCTTTTGCGGCACCGTCGCCATACACATCATTAATCCTTCGAGCCGTTTCTACAGCACTGGTGCCACGGTGGAACTCGTACTCGTAAATAACGCGATATTTCAAGTTTTTCATTTTGTAAACTGAGTGACGCAAAGAAAAAAACAATTGAGGAAAAAACAAATGAATTATAATTTTCAAAACACAAATACATGAGTAAATAGCTGTATAAATTTGGATTTGGAATTCCTAACCAAAGAGAAGATATTTGAGATCAAATTTGCCAGTACGGCAAAACGTGAATTTCATATGTAAGGACCTAATATTACCTGCTGTATTTTAGGAAGAAAATATCAATTTTTACGGTTTGAAATCAAATACTATTATAATAATACGAATGAACGTGCATAAGTGATTCCTGCACGACATGAATTCCAAACACTAAACAAAAAATAAAGAGACTTTTCTGTTACATTTTTGGGCGAAAGTTTTTTTACATTTTAAATGTATTATAAAGTCGGTTGTCATATAAATCTCAGAAATAAATTGAATCCTCGCTGAGGTTTTTTGGTGAAAATCTACAAAATTTTCTCAGATAACTTGACCGCTTAAACACGGTTTCAATTGGGTTACTAAATGTAGGTATTACTGTACATAATAATACGCGCGTTACTTCAGTGTACCCGTGAGCGTTTTTAGTGACCAGTTACTCGGAAGGGCGGTGACCTATTAGTACTCGATGTGCAATGCGGAGGAGCGATCGTTTTCTTTTGACTTACACACTTTTACTAAAAATATATATTCCTAAAAGCAATATATTTTGTTCCGATAAACCATTTTTTCGCATAGTTATTTAATAGATACTTAGCTCTATATCTATTATATATACAAGATATCGGAAAACCAAAAATGTATATCGCAATTTTTTGCAGTATGTTTGAAAATTGAGCTCAATGTGTTTTCTACATTATTTACCTCCACTATGTCAATTATACGCTTAGATATTATACAGAATTCTATTTTTGATGGAGGGAAAGCACCCACCTTTTTTTAAGAGAACCATTTTTTGGCCGAAAATTAATTTCTTACTTTTTAGTGGGTACATTTAAATAAAGGCGTGTATTTAAAAAAGACATGTAATATTATTTTATACTCTTCAATATTAATATTCCCCAGCGTTCAAAATTACTTAGGTAGAAAACTAGCGCCATCTTTTGGTGAGCTCATTAACTAATTTCCCGTATTAAACTTTTATTAATTTCAATTATGATGGATTGATCGCCCAATTAGTGAATCTGATTGATTGATTCATGTACTTTCATTGAGAATACGCTTGTATGCAAAATTTCAGCCCCATTGGACAATGGGAAGCAGAAATATAGATTATGAGATTCCGTTCAGACAAACAAGTGAAGCTAATATAGGCGTAAAAAAATATTACATGTTTATGGAACCGGCTGTTACATGCATACTAAGCCGTTAAGCACATTAAGTCAATTGAATTATTACACGGAAACTAGTCTACTAGAAGCCCCGAGCTCTAAGTAGAATAAATAAATAATAGTTGACATTTTTAACCTGCCGCATTCTGAAAGCAATAACACTGGGCGATGTTTATAAATAACAAATCGCTTTTTGAGGGCGGATTGCCTAATTATAGGATCTTTATAAATAACGTGTATCAAGTCTTCGTAGACACATGAAGGGCATCCGATTTTAAAACGATTCCATACGATGCAACACTTTTGTAGCTTCACCGACGACGAATATTTATAGACTACTGTTTAAAACCCGCCATGGGATCACATCTACACTACTTGATTACCTTTAAAAATAACAAATATTATAATAATATATGTGTGCCAAGTTTTGCATAACTTTACAGGAATATTGAGTCATAAAAGATTGAGTTTTAAAAAATATTTTAAAAAGCCGTGGGCGTTTTCTGCGGTTTTTAAAATGGACACTTTGCAATCATTTTTGGAAGGAGACATTTAAGAAGTTTGCATGAAGAGGCCGGGCTGTTTTTAATAGAAGATAAATCAGAATTGACCTTACCGCGTCAGATAAAATGATTCTCATTTTTGCGAAATTATGGACCGTCTGCTTCCTACGTTTACTACGTGAAACAGTGCAATGAAAAGCGGCTTTTCAATTTCTTAAAGATTTAAAAAAATGTATCTAAATTGATCCAACTAATTTGTTTCAGTTTCCTTTCAAATTCGTTTACAAAAATAAGTAATTAGCTTTAATTTCTATGCGATAACATTATGTATCACAAAAATGGGCCTGATTTTCCACGGCAATCGTTATTAGACGTGATAGTAAAAGTAAATATTCCGAACATGACGCGTGTATATTTTTTCCAATTAGAAAAAGGGATGTTCGACAGACTCATTAAACGTTAGCAAGATATAAAAGTCGAGGCGTCTGTTAACTGCTCAAAGCCGGATCACAAAATGCCAAGGGAAAATTAACCCCAGTTGCAAAAAATCTACATCGTACCGGTTGGAACCGCTTTACCTTCGTGCTTTCGTGAATGGCTGGATCGTATTGATGGATGGGGATGAAAAACAAATTGTTTTTCTTTGTCATAAATACAAATGGATCAATCGAGAACACCATTTCTCTGAAACGTCTGTTTCACATCCACGGACAAGTCGAGCGATGTGCGGGAAATAATGGAAAGCGGGGGTGACATCAGAGTTTTCAATCATCCGACGTTTTAGAATGCTGTCGAGAAAATAAAATAAAATCTTGCAATACTAGTCGCAAAGGGTTTTGAGTAACTGAAGCTACGATATCAGCGATATCGTGGCTACAATTATGATTAAGCCACGATTTGGTTTATAATACAAAATAGCGCGTGACCTGTACGTGTCTGTAAATAGTTAAGAATTCACTGAAATACAAAACATAAATATTTACCGCGATACAACAATGTTCACATCCATTTTAAAAGGCAAAATTAATATTGTAATACGGCATATTATAAAAGTATTAAGGATGTTGGTATCAACAATCCATGTCAATACGTAGATTAATTATTTCTAACTTCGTTTTTTTCGATGCCGTACAAATTAAAATATATAAAGAAATCAATTGTCGTGTGCGGTGTTTGGAGGAGACTGACAATATTTATGTATAGGCCAAATCATACGCAATTTTAATTATATAAAATAAAATAATAATTTTTCAGAATTCCCTAACCGTGTTATAAAGATAGGCCTTATGTTAGGTAAGATAACGGTATTGTAATTTTACATATATAAATATAAAAACCTTGAGTTTAGATCACCAAATCTAATTTAATTAAGAAAAATAGGATTAATTTTAACGTATAATCCATCGTTTAGAATGTACCCCATTTCAAAGTCTCTCTGTTAACTCGAAAATTGATTCCTTTAAGTATTTTATTTTATGGAACTTTTACTGAGTACTCACAGAATTACAGTAACAAAATAACAGTTAGAGTAAAAGATTATATAAATACCGGTGTCGACACATCTTTAATACTCTTTTCTGTCTCCGAACCTTTAATGTCTCGAGTCAATTAAGACATCGGGGGTTAATTGTATGTAAACTGAAGATGAATTCTGGCTTAACGTGAAACGCCATTAATGAGTCGCGGAGGTAGGGTCGAACAAAACCAAGGCAGTGAGTATTGGTGCGCGAATTGAAGACTGCGCGGGGCCGCGGGCGCGGCGCAGAAAGGTCGGCAAACAGCTCGGCGAGCGGAGGGAAGCGGCATTAATTAAATGGCAACAAGATTATCCGGCGCACCCAGCCATTTATTCCGGTATCCCTCCTGCTAACGCATGTAAATACTGGCGGGGGCTTGCCGTGGGCCAATCAGCGGCTTGACGCGGGGTATCGCGGGCGGCCAACTAATTAGGTTAAAATATTTAAAAAAAGGGCAAGTGCTGCATTATAATGAATTTAGTAAAATAACAAAGATAAGTGTCTCCTACGGCATTGTGCTGAATCTAGAAATGATACTACTTACTACAAGGGATATTTCTCTTACAATAGCTGATATAAAAAAAAATCCTTCGTTGTTTTTTTTTGTATATTCATAAACAAGTAATGCGTTTCCAGAGATCAATATGCCATCCTAAAACCCGCTAGACAAAGAAAAGTGGGAGACGTTCGAGGAGGCCTTCATCCAGCAAATGACCAAAAACGTGTGTACAATTAATGTCTACTTGAAATTATGGAATTTAAAGAATGGAAATTGTGCAATTTTTGCGGGGGAGGAAGTAAAAAAAAACATTGGCTTGAGTTAAATAATAAGAAGATCCAGAACTGTGCCGCAATTTTAATTCAAAGCAGTATTTTTTGTAGTCTTGCTAAAATATGTGTGCGGGTTATAATTTTGAGTGTGTGGGAAATCGAAAGAAAACATGTATCTACGAATGTAGGTAGTTCAATGCAAAAATGTAATCTGATTAATTAAATGAAAATTTCAGAAAAGAAAAAATGCCAGCACAATTAACACAACTTCAAAAGTATCGAATTATTTAAAACGCCGATTCAGTTCGGCTAGCCAATCAGTACATTTGTAACTCGAGCCGCGTGACTTGGTTTAACCAATCAGCGCTTAGGCGAGCATTATTGTTCAGCTGAAAAGCAGCCAGTCCGCAAATTACCAACCCCGACGGGAACAGGGCGGTTTGGGGCCGACGGGGAACGCGTTCCGAATAAATTGCAAATTAAAATCATCATTAGCGGTGTACTTGAGAATGGAGAACCATTCAGATAAGAGAGGGCAGAATTCTGCCTGAAGGGGTATTATTGTGAAACGGATCAACAACTTTAAAAAAATATTTATCCTTAAATAAGACCCAAATAGAATTGTGCAGAAATTTCAAAAGTTACAAAGGTAGGTAACCTGGGCGCACATCGGTTGAAAAATGACCTGGCCTGTAGGCCCTCATTATGACGTCAAGGACATTACAATGAGAAGTATTCCTACAAATGACAATGCCTACAATTCTGGATACCTGTGCAGTTTTATGGCACGCACGCGTGCAGGATCGCAGATTAAAATGGAATTTTTAATTTTATCAAAGTGAAAATGTACATGGAACTTAAAATGCGTTTCCTGAAAAATCATTGTTCAAAACAACTCCCATTATAACTCAAAAACTAATTAATCAAAGCCTATTTTTAATTTCACGAATCAAAGCCTATTTTATTTGTAATAAGTTCATCTATTAGAATTTTAACGATACAAATTTTTTTTTAGTTCTGAATGGCAAAAAAATTTATGCTTAAAATGCCGCCATATTGTCTAATGTGATTTTTTTTAATGATCATAGTTCGGATTATAATAACGATAACATTTCCGAATATTTTTTAGTTTCTATAGTGCTCCCTTGATATGCCATTGATTTATAGAGCCTATACATATATTTCATCGAAAATAATTTTTGATTTGTAGTTTAACAATAAATATGGTGTAGAAGCTAGAAAATTTAAAACCGTTCGTGTTTTACTCAAAAATATCTGAAATCACTCATTTTTTACCGTTTAAATGAGAATACCCCCTTAATAGGTAATAGGAAAAAACTTATAAAAGAGATGTTATATTTTTTTATGTAAATAAATTCATTTATTCAAAATATATTTAAATAAATTCGAGATGCAGTTTTATTGTTAGAGGTACGGAGAACGGTATACACTCCCAGATGCGTTGAGGGAAGTGACAGCTACGAGACTGCAGTAGGCGGGATATGACAGAGTCCCGTAACACGCAAAAACTCCTCATAAACAACACATTGAAGATCGAGAATAAGAACACGCCAATGAAAAATGGTTTCCGACAGGATTAAACAGTCGCACAACCGACAAGAATGGTAACTCTTCTTTCATCAAAATGTGACGTCGTCTGACGAAATTCGAGGGTGAGGTGACATTATTTTAGTAGAGTGCGATAGCAAAATTTGGAGTGCATGTCAATATAACACATACTTATACAGCAGGGAGGGGGTAGGATGGCCATGGGAATGGTTTTATGAAAATGCCTAAATAGCAGCTGTGCTAATTTGGTTAAGACCGGCTAAAGAACGTAGGATTATATAGAGGACAATATTCAGTGTTACATCAATATTCTTAATGTTTTCGCACTGCGCTAATTTCCTGTGTTATGAAAGTAGTACTACTCAATGGTCTCCTGGAAGGAGGACCAGTTAAGATATTAGACAAGTGTAGTATTATATTTGTATAATATTACATAAATTATAAATCGTATGCTTTTGTAGTTCATTTGAGTATGTAAGGCTAAATCTATCCATGTATTCTTTCCCTAAATTTCAGATTTATGAATACACTCTAGTCCAAATAAATTAATCGTATTTGATGACGTCACATTAGTAAAGGCAATTCTGGACACCCCCGCGTAGCGTATGCGACTCTGGCGCGCTACCTCTAGTAATATAATTAGTACCTACCTACATGTATAAACTTAATACTGTGTAGGGGAATTATTGATTTGGAGCCAATAACCGCTTTAAATTACGGTGTAAGAGACCGATAATATTTAACCAGCTCGAGCCCCGTATTATATTGATCAAAAAGCCGCACATTTCATAGAATGTATAGAAATACACGGATAGTATCAAAAAACCGCACAATTCACAAAAATGTATAGAAATACACAGATAGTATTTCGGAATTGTATATGATATTATAGCTAAATAATCTTCACGATATAGTTACGTGATTATATTGATAGTTACGTGGTTACATAGTCGTAAATTACTCCATTATAAGATACCATGAGCAAAATGTCAGTACCATGTATAGATTAGATCAGGAGTCGACAGACTTTAAGGCGAGAAGAGCCAAGTTGTCTACGAAACAGGAGAAAAATTATACCAGAAAGCCATACACATATATCGATTTTTAAAAGCAAAAACATGTGACAAGTTTAAACTTTTTTATTTAATTTGGATTAGAATAGTGACTTTGCATCGCTTTTGAAAGCTTTGTCGTCTGGAAATTAGCTAATATGGTTTCAATTTTAAGAAAGATCGTAAATTATCGTCTATCCGTTTGCTTTTTAGCTCATTTTTTTCATTCATGGTATAGAATGCTTGCTTGCATATATATTATAATGTATATGACTTGTGCCATTGATTACTTCACCACGTGCTCAGAATTCTCGCATGCATTGGAAGACGTACAAAGCATAGTAATGAATTAAATTACGATATATCCTTCACTTAATATATTAATTTCATCTTTAGTGCAGATCTACGATACGTTTACCATTTAAAGCGACAGCCTTCGCCCAGTGAAATTACATCATGCTATAATTAATACATAACATAAAGGATAAAAACGACATGATAGAAGAATTTGCTACAAGATTAAAAGATGGAGAAGAAGCATGGAGTAAGAACAGTAGCAGAGATAGCACGCATCTACAACGTGAACATTAAAGTGAAACGGTGAGGTGGGACAGATGTGAAGACTCCAGAGTATCGAAAGCTCTTGTAAGAAAATCTGGGCGGAACGCGTCTAAAGAACGGATAATATGAGCAAATTTTGAATTCGGATACGAATCCCTCGCTATTGCAAAGCCCAAAACAGAGACATCTGGAGAGAATTTGGTGGCCGACCGTGGACCTGAACAGTTTGCATAGCCACCATCGATACGAGATATAATAAGCACGTGAATAAGTCGCCAACATCAACCAGTTGAAACATCTTAGTTTTGGATATAAATATTTGGGATAAATGATCATTAAATTGGGCGAAAAACAAAAACTGTGTTACCTCTGATTAAAAATAATTTTATATTTTACTACTTAAGTTTTGAGAGAAACATAATCTCTCATCGACAGGTGAAGTGTAATAATTATTATTATCAGTTTAATACTTCATTTGTGGGTGAGAAATTATGTTACTCCCGAAATTTAAGTAGCAAAATACAATTGTTATATTTGAGATTGTTCGCCATTGAATGTCTACTAGTCTGTAGGAAATTGAGGAACATTTTGAGGAAATCAAATCACAGCTTTTTTCATTTGGTGCATGATTTTATTTCAGGTTTTTCTATTGTTTTTACTAGAAGCATCGTGAATACCGTTTCTTCAGTTGTATAACGTCTGATTTAAAAGGTTTTCTTTAACATCAATCATCTTCATATTATTTTCTGCCTTTGACCACCGGTTAGACCTCTTTCCAATTAAGAAATGCAATCGAATTAGTATGCGTAGGCCGTGCGTACGACGCACATTGTTTCGTTGTGTTGGTGTTTGCGGGTATAAACATCAACGAAACAATGTGTCTCGCACGCCCGGCTAACACATACTAATTCGATTGTCTTTCTTAAATGGAAAGCGGTCTACCTTATGAACGCTTGACGACTGTAACACTCAAAAGAATCGACACAATCGTCTGAAAAAAACGATAAATATTTTTCCGACAATGACTGTCTTGTACAGAGCGGGCTTTGGATTGTCATCTTTTTCCCACAATAAAAACACGCCGCTGATGTGGAAAACAGAAATAGGTCTCGGAGGAGTTAATGGAGAGACAAAAACTTGAGCAAGGAAAGCTATGGGAGCAAGACCGGGGGGGGCCGACACGTCGAA
This sequence comes from Agrypnia vestita, assembly GCA_016648135.1. Lineage (NCBI taxonomy): Eukaryota > Metazoa > Arthropoda > Insecta > Trichoptera > Phryganeidae > Agrypnia > Agrypnia vestita. The sequence goes on from JADDOH010001940.1 coordinate 36,381, forward strand.
CGCTCCATTTATCCGGGGGAGGGAAGGGGGAGGCGACGGGTGGGTCTGCCTCGGCGGACGGAGAGGGCGAATTTCACAAGGGCTGTGAATAAAATAGAGGAAAGAGTGCGAGTAAAACGATAATATGCCATTTTCTCAACAACATTTTTTCCGGACATAATCTTCCGGCAAGGCGTTTATGGCTTCTTTATAAAAAGGGGTTTCAGAAAATTTTAGATGGATATTCTTTACGCTGCTGTTTAGTGCTGTCTTATGGTGAGACTTTGATCTCTGAGTCGGAAAAGGTCTGTGGGTATATTTGGTTGGGTCATTTCACTATGCGCATGAAATGCATGCGGTGATGATTCTCTGCACTGTCCTCTGCAACGAATCTGATAAGACATTTAATGTTTATAATATACTGGCAAAAAACGATCGTTCGCAAAGCATTTTTCGCAACAATCTTATAAAGAAATATAAAATCATCTAATATAATTAATATTTTAATATGTTCTAAGGACACAATTACTGGATTTCGTCCACAGAAGGAGAATTATCCATTAAGATAAATTATAGAAGTCACAAAGAGACGAAGCTATTAATGTGGGAAACGTGTATAAAAGTCTGTATAGGGTGGCTGGGGGCTTATGATCTTCGCTGGCATATATGATTACTTCAACACAATGCAACGTTCACCGATTACACATTATTACGATTAATTATATTATCAATTTTTTTAATGTTTTATATATATTCTCAATCAGTATTCTTTCAAATATTTGAAGGGACTATACAAGTGACATCCATGATGCTATCACTCTACTATCCTACTCAAATAAAATGATAAAAACCTTGTAAAAAAATATTTTTAATTTTAACAAGATTTCCATAATTTATTTCGACTTGTATTAAAGCGAATGAATTTTTCATAATCAATATCTCCATAACTATTGATATTAATGGTCATGGTTTCTTGAACATTTTCGTTATGACGTCCCCATTATGACGTTTTAATGTCAAGTATATTGAAAAGTGTTCGTAAAAATGACAATGCCTATTGTTCTGGATACCTGTGCAATTATATGGCATACGCGCGTGCAGGAATCGCAGAATAAGCATGAAATTATTAATTTTATCAAAGTGCAAATTACACATGAAACTTATTCAAACATTTTAATGAACCATTATCAAAGCAGGAATCCACCTGTAAAGGTTTTATTACTAGCTATGAGAAATCCTGTTAGCTAGACGATTTTGTTTTTAGGGTGGGAGGGGATTCAATGAATTCATAATGTAAACAAACGCCGATGAAAAGACGCCGTCACTTTGCGGGCACTGTATGTACCATGGCGAAAAATTTACATTATTATAAAGACGGCCCTAGACGAACACACCCAAGTGCAAAATAAAAGATTAGGTACTTTTATGTCCGTTCGTTCGGCGCGCTTAAAAAGAAAACCACAGAGATGGGTCGTTTAATGTTGAATACGACTTTTTATAGGTACAAATTAATCGGGGAAGGCTTTTCACCAGAAATCACTCTTTTTAAAGGCTGAATATAATTTTTATAATGGTGCTCAGAGGAACGAGGGCGAGCTCGATGAATACCTCATGAACGGATGTTTCGGTAGAGTACTGCAGGAAGAGATTTGCGAAAATCCGAACAATGTTACGTTTATTTTTTCACTGCGATGTTGGTGAAAATAAACAACATTAAAATGTTTTCAGATAAGGAAATGAGTTGTGTAACGAAAACAAACGAAAGAGATACGTCCGTGAAGTAATTGCGTTTATACAGTTTAAAAAAAAAAACATGATGAATGCCAGATACTAATGGAGTGAGTGGGTGATTTTGTTACATTAAAAAAGTATTTTTAATGTGATTTCACTCATAAAAAACATAATAATCAAACAATAGATCTATATCTATAAAACTCAATGTGTCTGTCCGTTCTCTATTTACACCGTTTGTCCAATCTGACCCAAATTTTGCATACGTATTCTTTAAGACCCGATAGAAAACATAGGCGACATTTCCCCCTGATATATTTTACATGTAAATCTTTACCGTTTTACCGATCTGACTCAAATTTTGCATACCTATTCTTTAGGTCCCTTGCGGGTAGCATAGGCGATATCCTCCCCCCACTTAACGCCACCCCCACCCTCTGATATATTTTCTGCACAAATCTAATCCGTTTGACTGATCAGACCCAAATTTTTGCATACTTATTCTTTAAGACCCGGCGGGTAACATTTCGGGCGACATTTCTAGAAGTTTGTCTATAAGTCCTCAAATGCTGCAAATACACATTAATTTTATATGAATAATAAATTTCATAAAATCAATCTACTTTAAGAATTTTCTTCATGCTTTAATGTTGATGTTATTTTGAAAAATATATAAATAATGTAATTTATTTTTATTAATTAATATTTTTTTTAAAATAACTATGATAATATTATCCACGCTTACAAATACTACGACCTCTCAGAATGCCAACGGTCATACTGTAAAATATTTATTTATATAATACAGCAGTACGCATAGTGTAATTATTTAGTGCTAAATTATACTTTTAAGATTTACAGAGCTAATTTGATAAATCATGTGGGTTATAGAAACAACACCATCACTACTTACTTACTTACTTACCATGACGCCGTTTCCCGTGGGGATAGGCAGAGAGGATAGAGCACCATACTTTTCTGTCCTGACATACAACTCTTGCCTCATCCACATTCATACATCTTCGCATGCAAGCTCGCCGGTTGTTGAGACTTCTAACCGGACCATCTTCCAGTATCTGGTTGATCTGGTCATGCCACGTCTTCCGCGGTCGCCCTCTCTTTCTGGCGTCATCAACACTTGCATTATATATCTTTCTTACCATTCTTTCGTCATTCATTCGCTCAACATGCCCAAACCACCTGAGCGACCCTATTTTTTTTTCTATGTATTATGCTACGATCAGCTTTACATTCATTCCTGATAACTTCATTCTTTACTCTATCATACATGGAATTGCCACACATAAGTAATAGACGAAAAAAATAAATAAATAAACGAAACGTAGGTATACATCGGTGGTGTGATCAGAGAGAGAAAAAGTACATGACGGTTATCCGTCAAACGTCAAATATAAATAGAGTCCAACCATATTCCTCTTTTCTATGGTCCAACGTGACAATGACAATTTTGCCATAATTTTACATCAGGACGCTGTGGGAGAAGAAATTAATAAGTGCATATGAAATAATCTTTTTTCTATAAGCTTTAAATACAGCATTAGTACTTATTTCATGTAATTATAGTCGAAACATGAAAATTGCAAGGTAACGTTTGCGGCGATGGGCAGCTGTCAGACCAAACCGGAGAAATCGGACATCGCAAATAAGGATTTTACTTTGAGAGAGATACGTGAAAATATACAAATCTTATTTAAGTACGACGTACACCGGCGAAGAGTTCGGCGCCTGTGAAGCGGGCACTTTCTGTAATCATGCCCCGGGGATTTAAATGCCAAAGGGTCACACGGGATCGGCGCGGTAGGGTCGGGGGAAGGCAGAGGGGAGGGGTTAAGGGTAACGTATCTGATTCGGCTGATTCTATACGGAGCTCAAGCACCGTGGAAAATTGATGCATGTGCGGATAACAGCGGCGATCTGGACACAGATTGAAATAGCAACGTTCTACTGAAATTTCAAAGTAGGACTTTGTTACACGGACGTTACAGACGCATTAACTAGTTGTTCCAAATGTGCCTAATTAGGTGCACGAATAACATATATACAGTGTTATTTGGAAAACATTAATAACCTCGCAGGACTATACTCCTGCCTTGATTATGAGTCGAAAATGTTCAAGCTATTATGACCTAATATCAATAGTTAAGGAGATATGCGACATCAAAGTTTGCATTTTTTTTCAATATTCCTGACTTATTTTTTGTAAAACGTTGGACTATCATTACAGTAACTTATATCGAATACAAAAAATTCATTCTCTTTAATACAAATCAAATAAAAAGATAAAAACCTTCGAATTCCAGGGATTTTTTTCAGGGTTTTATCATTTTATTTAACTTGTATTGAAACCAATGAATATTTCGTAATCGATATGAGTTAATGTTCAACGTTTTACAAAAAATAAGTCAGAAATATTGAAAAAAAAAATGCAAACTTTGAAGTTGAATATCTCCTTAACTATTGATATTAATATATGGTCATAATAGCTTGAACATTTTCGACTCATAATCAAGGCAGGAATATAGTCCTGCGAGGTTATTAAAGTTTTACAAATAACCCTGTAGGTATACAACTTTCAAAATTTGATCGACGTGTACCGTTGTTCTTGGGAGGAATCGGAACGTTGTATTGTGTGTATTGTGTAAAGTGATCATTTAAGTAGTCCAAGACAGGTCGCACGCCCTTTGGACACCCAATAAAGACTTACCACTAAACATTCTTTCCCAAATATAATTAGCTTCTTATCTGTGAGACATCTATAATTTAGCTTCTTATAAAAAAAGATAATTTCTCAAACTATTTCCTGCTATTTTAGTATTTATTTGAATATCAAGGCAATATTCATTTTCATGGCAAGACTTGAATCAATGCAAAAAGTACACATTTTCGCTGACAAATTTGATCTCTCCGGCATATTTTTAGCGCGACAGTGATAATAATTAAAGAATATCGATGGCGTCGACGATAAATACGAAATCCGATACAGGTCCATTAGGGAATTTCCAACGTACCCAAACAAAAGTCGTAGCATCGAGGGAGACGCGGTGCCTTCTCCCCCGTTTATGCGGAAACTACACAAGAGCGGCCGCAGCAGGCTGGAAATATATTTTTTACCGTAAATAATATTCCACCGAGAATCCAATAATCCACAAAGCGACGGCTTTGTCCAATATTTTCAATTTACATTTAAATAATACGAAAGAAAATATCGATTATATTACATTCTTCCGCACGAATTCTGCCGAAAATACATAATATTACATTTGTATAAAAAAATTATTACGTAAATGTCAAGATAAAAGTATCTAATTCAGATGTAGCAAACCATGTTTTTTTTTTCAAAAAGGGCAAATGATTTTGAAGTGACATTATTAACATTGTATCCTGACGAAGGGACCATTGGCTCTGAAACATGTTAATATTTTCAATATATAAGTGGTTAAAAACAAAGTTAATTTTGATTAATAATATGTTTTTTACGTTTAAAACGTTTACTTTCGGGTTAGCGGCTGCGTTTGCCTTGGTATTAAAATCGGTCGAAGTTAAAATTAATTAATGTTTGTATAAAGTCTATTAGTTTTTCAAATTAAGTACTTACTAAGTGGTTTATTATAGAGCAAAATAAACACTGATTAAATTGTGCACATGTGATTTTTTATACTCGTACTTGAGAATATGGTTGAAAAGATCAATCTTTTAAACATTAGCACTTATTTGTCGATGGTCTCCCGGCAAAACAATGTGGTAGTGATATAGATACAAGAATAAAAGAACATCTTACAGCATTCAAGGGGATATCGGGATACTTTGATATGATGGACCACTGCATAGAATATGACCACTCATTTCATCAAAACAATGAAGGAGTTCTACATCTGGAGAAGGACGTATACTGGATGCTTTAGAGGTTCTTCAAATTTATCGAGCTATTAAAATGGAAATAACCTCATGAAAATTCAAATCCCTGCATCGTTTCCATCAATAAAATAATTACTTTGTAAATGTAATATTAATTACTACCCCTCCTCCCCCTCGTTTTTCAACATTGTATTCTTTGGTCATATTATTATTGTTTTTATTTTTATTAGTAGTTCAAATGTCGCCTCTAAATTAAATATTATTACTCATATAGTGGATTAAAACTAGATGTTTAAAATTATTTAAAATAATAAAATTATCCGGTTTCTGTTTGTTTTTCTATGGAAAAACTAAAAAATATGTAGAATTTTCCTTTAGAAATGTATTTTTTCCATTTATATGTGATAATTTTCCATAGTACGTACAACCATGTCACAAAATAATAAGTTTCCCGCTGTGACGGTAACACACGTACCAATCGCTTGGGAATAATGTCCTGTTTCGTTTCATCTCTGTGAAGCTAATAAAACAACACAATCGAAATTGTCCCACACCAATTGGTTGGCGTATTATTGGGAAAATATTTCTAGTCTTTTTATTGGCACTTCAATTACCTACATGTCTAACAAATAATTGATAATATTATATATCATAATGATGACTCATTTCTCGACGTACATACAATACGATTATGGACACAATAATATTCTCGGGATTGTTTTCTCGTGGCGGAAACACATAGGGTGTTTATTTATTTGTCTAAAAATGAAGTCCTCAGAATAGGCATGATGATAGATTTTGAAATAACCTTCTATAATGTAGGTGTACTTTTACTATTACAGAAAATAACATTATTTCAGTAATAAACTAAGTTTTTACGTAAATAATTGCATTTTCATCTACCTATTTTAATTTCGCGCAAAAACGGCGTCTACGTGACATCTAGCCTAAGTAAATGTTGCATTGTGTCTGTGATAACAGTTCAGAGACACGGTTTGGTTATTTAGGCGTGACGTCATTCGCTCTGCCCGGTGTTTCAGTCAATGATCGAATGTTATACTTTTATTTTATTGAAAATCTTATTAATCTTAATGTATATATTAAAACTGGATACATTTTTTAGAATCCTTTCAAAATATTTTCTCCTCTCTTATTAAAATCAGTTATTCTTTAATACTGTCATTATTCCTATTAGAAATACGTATATAGATATATAACATTTCAAAAAATAAAAGCGTGTCCCTCTCCAAGCACAAGAGCTTGCCTCTTTTTAGGAAAGTTACAGCGAAAAACCAAAATGTAAAAAAAGTACTTTTTTGTATATTGTCAATATTCAATTACTTAAATAAAAATATGGAAAAAAGAGTATCTTTTGACCTTTCATGGCGTAAATGCGTGAAAACATTGATATTTAGAGCAAGTGATATTTAAAATAATTTTAAAAATATTCAAATGGTAAAATATTTTTACAAATACTTTTATTTATATAAATTCAGGTTTATAGGCGATAATGCGATTCTACAGAACATATTATTTCTTGAAAATTATAAATAAAAATATACGAACCGATATACACGTAACACCGAATACGCATAGGTAACCTAACAAAATTCGTTACGAAGAGGGGGTTAGAAAATTTTGTAACATTTTTAAATTATCTTTTTAATACCCTTTTCATTTTTATCGGTACCGTGATCAGGCTCCTCTGAAACCTTTTCAAAATCGATAAGATATTGGAGGTGCTAAATATCGATCTCGCTATCCTCCCACATGCTATTTATTTTCCCTTGTAGATTGTTGTGTCACATTGCCGTACAAAGAGAATAATGATGATTTTTTTGTGTAATGTATGTTATTTATTATTTTTACATTATTAAAATCAAATTTTAATAATAATATCGATTTTTATTTGTAAAATAGTTATGCCTACTCGATGAACTTTGTTAACAACGCCCAATTTTTAAATACGTGTCGCATCAATATACCTACTTATTATTTTTAAAAACGCTTGCCCTATGAAAATAAGATTATCTTGCTGGTTTCCTGGAATGGGACACGAACCACCGACCACTGGACCACTAGGCGAGTGTCAAACCACTTCATAAACAAGCCACTCGTATTTGTTTCCATCGTTTGCGTAGTGATTAGCACTCCCATCTGTTTACTGTGAAATTTTTCGCTAGTGGAGAATTAGCACATTTTTCAAAACATCCCGCGGTACCGATCGCAAACAGGGTGATTAAAAGTAAATAGTGAATTAATTTGGGGAACATCAAAGCCGCCACGGTAGACCGGACACGGAAGGCGATGCAGGGCTAATCAATATCATTCCATCGTAAAGCTCGCGGTTCGGGCGAATTTATCGGCGGCCCTAATCCCCATTTAAATCCGCCCGACCGCCCGCTCCGACGCCGAAATAATTTTACGGGCCGCCAACATTAAAATATGTTCGAGGACAGGGATGGTTAGGGTGGAAAAGGGGATGTCCCGTAGATAACTCAACGTCATTCGTGTTTTTGAAAATCATCTACAACGACAGCCAGCGGGAGATGGCGAGATCACACCAATTGAAATTGACGTTTTTAACAGACTGTTAATATATGCATAGGTATAGGTCTTTCCATGTAAAAAAAGCAATCGAATTAGCACGTGTAAGTCGTGCGTGCGACGCACATTTGGCCGTATTCTGAACTAAGCAATTTCTGTAACTTGACAGTGACAGCAGACAGTATAACATTGTAATGCCGCCAGTTTTGATGTTTTAAATTTGACAGGTTTGAAATTAATGAATTCAATCAATCAGAAACCTCAAAAACGTAAAAAAACTGTCAACTTCCTTGAAAGATTTGGCAGATAATTTATGGAGCAACATGATAATTTAAAATATGTTTTATTTTACTTTGTAATACACACACAATATGAGTTATTAAATTATTACTGTAGTTTCGAGAGGATCAGTCCCTCTCATCAGCAGGTATAGATAATAACTAATTTAAATACAAAATTTATCAATCTAGTAGGGTAGGTCAGGGGGGCGCGCGGTGGGGAAGGGTATTTTTTCCCCCAAAAAGCTCTAGAATTGGTGTAGTGGACTGAAATGTGATATTATTTATTAATGTGTTTCCAGAATTCAAAGTTTTTAGGATTTCAATGGTTTCCAAACTATTCATTATCCATCCTCATTATCATAATCCTCCTGGAAAGAAAAAATATTTTAAAAGTTAAGTTATTCACAACTATGAATAATGAGCTTTCTAATTGATTGAATTCGTTAATTTCAAACCTGTCAAACTTAAAACGTTAAAATTGGCGGCATTACAATATTATACAATAACTGTCAAGATACAAAAAGATACAAGATACAAGATACAAAAAAATAGCAATATTGCTTAGTTCAGAATACTAGTAATAGTAAGTTCAGAAAAAGCTTTTTGAGTTTTCCACCAATCGAACAATCCGTTCTCCCAAAAATCTCTACTTTTATCTTAAATTTTACTGATCAACTAACGGGTCCCAAGTTACACAATGAATCATTTTCACAGAATTTTATAAGTAAAGCGTACGCAAATAGTAATACATTAAAAAATACCCTTTTTATACCGAATGATGCCAATATTTTTAGAACCTGAATTTTAGTGTACAACACCTCAAAAACCATAGTAAATTGTTTTACTGCATTTCAAGAATGACAAGAATTATCTTCCGGATGCAACCGTAGCCTTCATCCGGCGTACAGGATTGTTCCGTTTCCGCAACTGGATCCGTAAAATTGCAAATACTACAGATCTTCTATAACTTCAACCCGAGAACTAACCAGGCTTTTAAAATACACTTTATTTTTTACAAAAATATAGAAAGAACCACAACGTATAAAATTGTAAAGATACATTATTAAACTCCTTTAGTCGAAGGGGGGATTGGGTCAAAGCAGAAGTGTGCTCCCCTCGTGTATATTTAAGGCACACCTATACTGCTATTAAAGTATTTATTCGAAAAAAAACGTAATTTTTACAATAGACGTTGTTTTAAAAAAAATTTAAAATTTCATTCCAAATAGTCTTTAAAAAAAAAAACGTATTTTTGTAATGAAGCGCAAGTTTGAGCGAATTCAGTTTGATCTTTTCATAATTGTTTCAACATTTACAAGCTCGTAGTAATTTTTTAAAACTGTCAAACGTATTGGGACCAGTCGTGGAAACAGACCGCGTGTCAAGAAATTTACGTTAGTTCATGTCCATATATTTTAATGGCCTATGAAAGAATATAAAAACACTCCAGCAATGCAAACGTGACTCAACACCTGGTGTGTTTGTTATTGATGAAAACTTGATTACTTAAACATGGAGCGTCCAAAACTATTTAATAGAAAACGAACAGAATTAAAAACGCAACACATTGTTACGTGAAGTGTAACTGCTTGTTGTGTTTGTTTCTCTTTGAAATGAAAATATATGTGATATTCTCGATTATCTTTTAAGTCAACTGCTTGTTACGCCGGCGGGCGACAATAGCACTTTAAGTACATGTTGTACACTATTACTTGTACACTGAGAGGCACACGATACAGGTCCATCAGTAATAGCTGCCTGCCTGTAAAATAATAATATTAGTAGATTGGAGCGTTTACATTATCCTCTCGTCTCAATATTTTTACAGCAGTATTTTCCATGACACAGGGGTGGTGTTATTACTAATGCACCCGACTGCGACAGCCAGGGCTTGACAACTGTGCTGATAGGGGTGCATAATTCATTCGAGCAAAAGCTTCAGTTCCAGATGACATTATTATTATTTTTCTTAAAATTAGGCAATCCGCCCTTAAATAGCGATTTGTTGTTTTACATTTTACAAGTTAAACATGAGATGTTGCTAAGAAAGAGTATGATTAATTACATATACAGGATTATTTGGAAAACATTAATAACCTTGCAAGACTATATTCCTGCCTTGATCATGAGTCGAAAATGTTTAAACAGCCATGACCTAATATCAATAGTCATGGAGATATGCGACATCAAAGTTTGCATTTTATAAGAATTTCGATATCAGTATTATAACTCAGCATATAATAATTTTTTGGGGCTAGATGGATTTGATTGGTGGATGGATGGATTGAAATCCACATTGTTTTAACCTTGAACCATAGCGATATAAAAAAATAAACCAAAAACTCACATCACTGGGAGTCGGAACTGAAACCCCCGACGTGAGAAGCCAGTGTCGTGCTCACTGGATCACGAGGGCCACCAAATTCATTCAATTCGATTAAACCATAAAAAATCAACGTGGTTAATAATACAAAGCTATTATTTAAATTCAAACAACAAAAACAAGGTAAACGGAATACCGATTGAACTTGTGGAAGGGTGTTCGATTCGAGAATGAGCTCCTCAGCCACGCTCGGACGCACAACCGTGTCATCTTCTTACTTACATCTAACCAACGTGCTTATTAAACTTCCAAGAAAAATAATTGTAGTATTATTTAAAAGCAGGATACAACACGTGGTCAAGTGAGGCGCGGCGCCGCACCCCGCCTGCGGTGATGTGCAAAAAGTACCTACGTTTACCGAAATAGAGCAAGAGGCCTATTTTTTGTCCACAGGGACAGACTCACAAGGGCGTTCACTCTTCTGGCGGTCTGTCTGACTTTGTGGAAAAACATTTTTGCGCGCTTGCCAAATATTTTGTAAATATTTTTCAGATCGAGCACAAGCTGATGGAGGGCTAACGAAGACGACGAAAATGTGGAGTTCAATACTTGTTCAAAATTTATCCAACACCGTCAAAACTTTATCCTGTCGGATTCAATCGGCCGTGTTCTGAAATAAGCAATATTGCTATTTCTTTACCTTGACGGTTATTCGGCCGCCGCATTCTGAACTAAACAATATTGCTATTTCTGTATCTTGACAGGTATGTATAACATTGTATTACCGCCAATTTCTATGTTTTAAGTTTGACACGTTTGAAATTAATGAATGAAAAATTAACCCATAAAAACCAAGTTTTTATTATACTCCCTTTCTCATTTACTAGTTAAAACAGGTTTCGCGCCTACCCCACGCGTCGGGCTCAAGTCGGACGACGCTACGAAAGGGAGTAATAATAAATTTCGAAAAACTCAAAATAATACTAAAATTATTAATTTTTTTAAACAAAAATTTGTTAAATCATTGTTATCGTCGCCACGATTCTGCCTGCAAAGTTTCAGCTCGATTGGATCACGGGAAAAGGGTTAAAAATCGATCCAAAGTATTTTCGGCAGACAAGCAGACGCTACGAGCTAAAAGAAAGGGAGTAAAAAATAGGTTATGCAGGAACACTTTCCGTGGCCGTCCTGCGGTCACTATTGGCCGACACGGCACGGCCTATTTTATTAGTAGCTTTTGAATAAAAATAGCTTATTAATTAAAATGAGCTCTTTGGTACTAGGACCTTGTCGCTATTACAAGCCTTCAAACTAAAAACGAGCAGATTGAATGTGATGCAAGTTTCAAAAGAAATTACTGGAAACAGAATAACAGGGATAGAACAGAAAAAACCATAGCGCGAGGGATGATCAAGATAGAATAAACGTTATAGGATTCGGATATCAATAAATGATGTTGCATTCGTCCACCTTTACGTAGTGCCGTAGTTTTTGGATAATATAAAACATCAAAATTCTCCATGTCTCACATCATTGCACACAAAATGTTTTAATGCTCACGCGAACCTATTCACAGTATTTACGCCGCTTGGATTGAATCTCGGGCTATTTTCGCGTATCAAGGAAAATGGTAAGATCGAACAGACTAACATTTCATGGACTTCATTACACAAAGCACACGACGGCCAGCGGTATATTTCTGGTGGCCGGCTAGAAATAAGCGGTCATTCTCTGGTGCGGACCAAACCTAACCGGATATAATGGAAGTCCACCTCGAAGCCAGATTATAGAACCCAAGGGATATTTAATTCGGCTCTGCGGCGAGGCGATTTTACAAGAATTGTAAATTTCATTCACCTATTGTGTGTGAACGACTATATATTTTTATGTGACGTGAATTGTGAATTATTATTATTAACTGATACGGCAGTTGCTTTGTTATGCAACATGATTATGTTAAATGTCTTCAAACAAAACCATGCTATTAATTATAATTGATGAGGATTCTAATTGCTCCTCTCGAAACTACAGAAGTGACTAAACAACGTTTGTGTAGTAAAAATTAAGTTTAATGTAAATTAAAACAAGAGCACTACATCATATTGAAATAACATTTTGTTTTGACATTCAGTCCAGAAAAATACTAGAATAGACCCAATATAAACAAAAAAAAAACATAAGTTAGCCCTGGGCCACCGTATAAAAAAGACTTCCATACAAGTTTCTCAAATAAATAGCTTCGTTTCTGTGAGACTTCTATAATTTATCTTAATTTAAAAAATCATAAAAGGCAATGGGCAGGTAGGTCTTGAAGATTTTACATTTCAATATTTTCATGTTTGTTTGGTCTAACGGTAAGACCCTTTCCTGTGTACATGGTGTTCAAAAGATCGGGGAATTTTTAACTAACTCAATATCTTCTAGACTCAACACTCGCCTCAAATATTTTCTTTTATTCAATTCTTTATCTGATAATATTTTTGATTGCAGCCAACATTTTGGCTTAGCATTCAAACTAATGCATACTAAAATTATCAAAAACATAAATAAATTACAATATATTTTGAAACTTTTTTAGTCAAGGAAAAATTATTTAATTATCTATAATCGTCCATATCACGTTCACTTAATCATTTTTGTCAACAACGAATATTGACTAGGTACCTACCTACCTAGATAAGATAAGATAAAACGTCAAAGATTTACATTATAAGTCAAACAACTTGATACAGAAGTACTTGTAAATTTTGGAGGTTATGAGGCGAACAAATATAACAATATCACTGTATGATTGCAACATGGAATATAATGATAGTTTTGTTTACCAAAGTTTCGCACCCAGGCAATCAGATGGGCGCCATTGTATTTAATCACAAACTATGTACAAACGCACACAGATAGATAGTTTGTAATAGGCACACAATGTTGACAGCGCATTACAGATTGTACTAATGGAATATCACCCATACAGGGACAAAAGTCTCTGAAGAATTCCACACCACCACGGCTGTCCGTTGTGTTTAGGGTTGCCAACCGTACTCTAAAATAGAGTATTGTACTCTATATCATGTAGGCGTACTCTATATTCTATAACACTAATAGAGGACGCGAAAATACTCTTTTTTACACAACGTTTATTATACTAGCGCCAGTCACGCATATATGATTTACTTTTAATATGCTGGTGTTCCCCAAGTTGGGAATCCCTACCCCCAAGCCACACTCGGACGTTTCTGAACGCAGCCACTAATGTCAATCTGTGAAGTCAATGTCACAAGTTGTTTTGAGGTTAAGTTTATTTTGTCGCAAGAAAAAGTTAAGAATGTTTGGAGTCGTACAGTAGCCGGCAAACATCTTGAAATTTTACGGCGTAGTGAGAAGAAGTTTGCGCATGTACCATTCCACCAACGAGATCCAAAATTTGTCTTCTGCGCATTCCCCCACAACGCCAAAAAATTTCAAGAAGTTTGCCGGCAACTGTAGAATTCTTTTAAAAACAATGAAAAATTGTTATGTGCTGCAAAAAGTTACAAAAAATTTGAAATAAATGATACTCTTTTTTACAAGTCCGTACTCTTTATTTACCTCCTTTGAAATCAGATGTACTCTGTTTCAGACTATTTCTTCTAATAAAAGTTGGCAACCCTAGTTGTGTTGTCAAACAATTAGACCGCTAAGCCGAGATAAACATGGCGGCCGCGGTGATTGGTGTGACAATTAATACAGTTCACAAACAAAAGCGTGGAGACAATAAAGGAAAGATAAATGATGACTACCGCTACATGGAATAAAATATTTCTGTCACCTTGGCTACTTTAAACGATGATAATGCAAAATTATTTTATTACCTACATTCGTGAATTTCAGCTAAAAACTGATAAGACAGTATGAGACATCTATATGTGTATGTAGAGGCTACATATTTATATATGCAGTGAATGCAGTTAAATGTTAAATTGACGAATATCTGTAGTCAGTGAAATTTCTAATTTTGGAAGTTACCAGAATCACTGACGTGGGTGAAATTTTTTATATTAGAAATAAAGCCATTTGCAAGTCCATTTAAATGACATATAGATAGTTGGGCTAAACTTTACTTTATGACCTAACTTTTATTTTCTTAAAAAAAAAGTATCCTGGTGTAGTTGAGTGCCCTGATGTCAAAACTGAAATCAAAATTTGGAGGTCACAAGTATTTAGAAAGTTATTAAGCTTTAAAGTTTGAAATTTTTCCATACGTTTTAACATTTGCGTCATTTAATTTACGGATAAATCGTAGATATACTGGTGTATTTGAGTCCACTGATTTCAAAAATTAAATCAAATTGTTTCAGTTGCAACTATTTAAAAAATTATTACATTTTAAAGTTTTAAATTATTTAACAACTTTTTGACGTTTGAAATGCACTTTCCATATACAACATTACGCAAATCATAGATGTCAATAGATGAGACAAAAAAATGAATATTATAAGGTAGATTAATCTTCTTTTTTGAAAATATTTTATTTTTCTTTGAATTAGACAAATTGATTTTTTTTTACATACAACAAGTTAAAACCCTGACAGGACGCAGCAGGCGAGTATCCGGGGGCACAAACCCGTGGAATGCCCCCACGACTGCTTTGCCACCAAACCATAACACAGTGAGTTAAAACCCTGACGGGCCGTAGCAGGCGAGTACCCGGGGGAATGCCCCCACGACTGCTTTGCCACCAAACCATAACACAACGAGTTAACATTTTCAAATTTTAAAGTGTAATAAATTTTTAAATACTTACGACCTCCAAATTTTGATTTCAGTTTTGACATCAGGGCACTTAACTACGCCAGGATACTTTTTTTAAGAAAACCAGAGTGACGCCATAAAGTAAAGTAATTTATTTATTTAGTATAGAAAAGTTACTGAATAAATAGAGCTCTGTTATGTTTGGTGACCTGATCTGAATACCCTAAGATTCCACACATTTTTACCCAACTTCTGTATGCAAATGATTGCGACGTAATATGGTATATCCTATATTATGTCAAAATTAATAAATAATAAAAAAGCTTTAATTGTTAATAAATGTGTATGCAAATAAATAAAATACTTGAGTTACGTGATGTACATTAATAAATAAGATTATGCAGAGAGGTAGAACTCTTTCCATTTAAGAAAAACAATTGAATTAGAATGTGTAAGTCGTACGTACGAGGCACATTGTTACGTTGTATTGGTGCTTACATCCGTAAACACTCACACAACGAAACAATGTGCGTTGTACGCACGGCCTACACATACTAATTCGATTGTCTTTCTTAAATGGAAAGTGGTCTAAGTAAAATGTCGTACACTAGATATATTATTATCCTACATAATTTTATTATTTGGTCTTGATCTTTTGTGGTCAACACTAATATGATTTGTTTTATCTGCCATTTGTGGATCAGTAATTAACAATCTCGTAATACCTTGTCATTGCCATCCAATACAAGTAGCCGGCAAACATCTTGAAATTTTATGGCGTAGTGGGGGGAAGTTTGCGCACGTACCTTTCCACTAAAGAGACCCAAATTTTGTCTTCTGCGCATTCCCCCACTACGCCAAAGAATTTCAAGAAGTTTGCCGGCAACTGTACCTTCTCTTAACCTCCCACACAAAGTCTTTTCCAACCACCACCATAGCGTATTACTTGCAACGGGGTGGTGTCTATATGTTAGATTTCTTAATCGCAAAAATCTTAATGCTATAAGCTATATGTAGACAGAGGTCTTTATTGCTAACTGCTGGCATATTGCTTGACTTCTTGAAGTAAAAGCATATCCATATTTTCAAACATTTAAGTTAGTACATGAAATAATGACATGAATCGAAAAATATGTGAGACGTTTGTTTTTGTCAAAAAATATGATTCTAATTTGAACTAAGCATTCACACTCTAGAGAACTAAACAGTTAATCAGTCTCAGGTACCTACTTTTGAGTAAAGAAGCAAGTAAATATACAAATAAAACTGAAATATGAAACTAGAAAAATCTGTCTAATTCTGCACATAACCTTAGTTACTTTGAAACATTAATAAAATATCTTTATTCAATAATGAATAAAAGAATAATAATATAACCCTTATGATTAATGACAAATGTTAAAATGCTATTGTTTTGAGAAAATGGATTACATAGCATAAACAAATCATTGATGGTTATTAATTAATCATAGATCTAAATGAACTTTAAAACAATATCTATGTACTGTTAAGATGTTAGTTTTCATGAAATGAGAACATATAATTCAGATGTGATTTAATGAAATACTACCCTCCCAGAACCGATTTAAAAATACCTATATACGAGATTGTATGTGGAGTGTGAAAAATGATAATACTTTTCCTATTTATACCCAAGCATAAATAGTACAGTATTAACAATTTTTAGCAATACAATACCCATATAGTTACCCAGTAATAGCTATTGTCAATATTATATATTTAAGGTTGAATGACATGATGAAAATACTAATATTTGACAGAAAATATTTAGACACTGTAAAAACGAACTAATGTTGACTTGACTTGTGTGATTATATTATTGAAATATGTGTGGATTCTTAAGACATGATGATACTAGAAAAGTAATGGCGGAATAGTTAAACAATACAAAGGGTAAGGAACAAGGGTTACAAATTTGTCAGACAATTAACATTTCACGATGTACACTATTGAATCTTACATAAGATCAAAAAGACAGGATGTATTAATACATTTATCTGAAAATATAATAAATTCATATCTTTGTAATGTAATAGTAAAATATTATCTAGGAAGAATGAAAACCTGAAAATCGTGGCTCATTTGTAGTAGATTAAAATTACATAAAGATTTACACTATCATACAGGATGATTTACCATCGACAGATACGTGATAATCTTACTAAGGTGTGCACACACATAAGAAAAACAATATATTTTTTTTATAAATTAAATGATGTTATGTAAGTGTTATTTTTATAGCCCTCGTGGGGTTCATAACACTTTAAATGATTAATTTTAAAACATTCATTCATAAAAATATCATGGTAAATGAGAGCGAAGCTGCTAAATGTGCAGAAAACGGATGGTAATCATAATATGACAACAAAACTAACTAGACCCAATGATGAGATTAACAGCGAAGCTCTGAAATACGCATAATGTCGTACAATATACAAGTAATGCATTAGAGGTTGCAATATATCAGAGAAGAATAATATTTAACATTAATAATTTGGAGAATTCATAAATGTGTGTATTTTTTAACAGTCAACATTTTACATCAGTCTTAAACAGGTTTGGGTTCTAATGACACTTTCATGATGGGTTCATATTAACACGTCCAGTGTTGAAAACGCCTATAGGCGTTCTCAAAAACATTCGCTGTGTGCTGAAAACGCCTATCGGCGTTCTATGCCTGAGGGTTGGTGCTAGACAATACATCGTATAGTTGGGTCAATTTCTTTCGCTTTTTTTGCGTTCCTTCCGTTTATGAACATAAAGTTCGTTCACACAGAAATTTTTGCGTGTTGTTTTTTTATATTTTTGATTGTTATTATAATATTTTTATGTAAGTATTATATTTTCCAATTTTTACGGAAAAACACTTTTCATTGTGTGATGAGAACTTTTACATAATATAGCAATTTTCAGTGTTTTTTTTAAATTCATATATAAGAATCTTCTAAGAGTAAAGACAATTTTTACGTGGTATACAAAAAATATAACTGACCCAAAAAATTTTTGAGTCAGTTATATTTTTTATATTTGTGTAGAACAAACTTTCTACTGTAATATTTTTCAAGGATAATTTGTGCGAACTTCCTGCAAACTTCTGTAAATAAATATGATATATTATAATGTTTCTCAAAGGCATTTTAGGATTAGTGATAAAAAACAAAAAATTATAGAAAATATAATACATAATCTTGACATTTCAAACTGAAGCAGTTCATATTTAAAAATGTATGAAAACATTGTTCTAAACCATACTGTAAAAGTTCTGTGCAGTTTTACATAACACTGTAAATGTAAATGGTAAACAAATAATAAAATAAAAAAATCTGGTTGGTCAGGCATTCAGGGCGAAAATAAAATGGATCTTTACATTTATTGTGCACATTTTTTTCAAAATAATTTGCTTCGCTTTCGTTTTATTCGGTTAGTGTCTTTAGTACAAAATCAAGAAAAGTATAGTTTCATTAATAGCCAACGTCAGCTTGTTTGAATTATTCCTGCCTAAAAATTATTATAGTTTCTACTCTAGATCGCTTTTGTGAGAACGGTTGATGTATTTTTTTATATGTATGAAAATATTAATATCGGTAACAATTTTTATGAAAAAGTCTAATGGAACACTACTGTTATTCTTTACTCCCTACACAGTAGACAGTGTCTGAATTGTAAAATATCTGAATAAGATAAGATATGCAATAATAATAATTTTTGAAAAATAATTATTTTGGTGAATAATATTGACCAGATATATTTTTGGGCGAGTGTAAACGCACTACACCACATTTGTCATTGAAAAAACAGTGGTGTGTTTATGGCGGTGCTGACCGCCTGGAGAGAACTAATGGGTTTATGGGGGTAAATGACAATGAATTATCCCCAAAATCATTCCCTTAAGAATTTTAAATATTGGCTAAATTTTCAGCACCGAGATGATGTCGAAGAAAATCGTTCAGCAGTCAAAGTGTTAAGATATAGATAGAAACCACAAGAAAATGTTGACGACCCAAGATCTGATTATCAATTTGAGTCACCATTCAGATGGTGTCATTTTGACATCATCATGGCAAATATTCTAATTTATGTTAGATGACTATTTAAAATGGGGAGAACTTCTACAAATAGATTTATTTAAGAAAATTTCATTATACCTAAAACATTTCATATAAATCTGAGAACCTAGTATTATAAAGCTGTCAACAAAAAGGCCAGTTTTAACACCAAATATTGGTAGGTATATAAATAATTAATACCAGACTATATTATTAAATTAGAATAAATTATAAGACATTTCATTAGAAATGGCCTACACCCATTTTTAAAATAATCATTCTAAATCCAATGAATCCTATTTCTGTTTTAGATATTTTATTTCTACCATGGAATTACGCTATGGGTATGTCATTTACACTCACGAGATAAAATAGTAAAATTTCTACACAATATTACCTATGTGTATTGTACACATAAGCTCAATGAGTGAAAATATGAATAAATCTATGTAAAGTTACGTGATTTAAGCATTCTTTAGAAAAAATATATAAACATTTATGTCTACTTAGCCCCTATTCCACTATGGACTGATGACTCAATGAAGTGTTTAGTGATATCTACGGTCTTCCACCCCAAAGGCCTTGAAATAAAAAAAATCGTTACGTACTAAAATCGAAATCCAAGTCGAAGGGGTTTGTAATTAAATAGTAAGTTCGAACAAGTAACCAAATGAGACTAATTTGATATGAACTATTTGAAAATGACTTCAAATGTTGATAGTGGAAGTGACACATGCCATGACAGATGAATGACATTTGACGGTCTGCATTATAGCGATTAATTATTAACTGGGATGGGTCAAATATCACCCCACGTTTATCCTAAATGTCTGTATGGAAAATAAAATCAAAATCTCTTACCTGCCGCTTCCGAGGGAATAATGTGAGCTAAAAATAGCAGGGCAAAGGCAACACAAGACACTAAATATTCCATTTTTAAAAGTTTTTTTTTCATTGACGAACTACGAAAAATCATACGTAAAGCTAAAATACGAACTAACTATGTCAATGTTCACGGAGAACAGACGCGGAGCGCGCACTACAACCTTTTTTCCATGTATTTAGCCCGAAAAGCACAATGCAAGATGGCGACAATCAACTGAAGAAAGTCACGAGCTGCGAGTTTACGTAATGTTCAGTGACGTAATTCACGCATGCGTCGTGACATTTGGTGTGCTGCGTTATAATAATTTGTCGCCTTGAAGATGCCGACGTCAAATAAAGACCGAGGATAACGTTTTAGAGAAGCCTTCTCTCAAGCTTCGTGATCCGCACACCTTCATTAGGCTTTAAAAATGCGAAATATAAGGTTTTGAAATAAAATTAGGAATTGATATTCGCCCCGCGACTTCGGCCACTTTCGTGCCAGTCCGCATGTACTCGGAACCAATCGGTAAATCCTTGGATTTTCCCCGAGTGGGGATGGAACTGTGGAAAATTGAGGTATTTTTATGTTTTCACCCTGGCTGTACAACTGAAGGAAACCTTTTCAACGGATTACCGACATGTATTTAGAGTATTTACACTCATTTTTAATCATATTACGTGAATATTGAATAAGTATTATTTAATTGATTGAAGCTTTACGAAAATACTATTATATATTTATAATAAATAAAATTGTTGCTTTTGAATCAATACCATTTTACTGAAGCACCAATTTCAAAAGTAAAGAATATTGTTATGAAAATTACTTAGAATTGAGTATTATATGGGAATATCACGAAATCATTTCAATAGTTACGCCAAATTTGTATTGAATATTTTGCATAATTAAGGCATCTGTTGATATATTATTTAAACTTTCTGTAAGCAGTTATAAAAAGTTAAGAGTATTTCTGTAAAAGTTTTTACCTACATGCTTTCACTTTTGTTGTACAGATGGATTTGAAATAAACCTCAAAGTGACACAAGATCAGAAAAACCAAATGTACTGTATGTACAAAAGTAATAAATGTACAAGAAAATAATGCTTTGTACAACGTCATTAAAAGTAATTTAAAATGTTAAAAAATAAATAAACTGTATGGTAATAATTATAATCTCTCGCCACCGCACATTTTAGAGGTGACATCTCTGTGCGATTGTTGAGCCAGTAAATGTTTGAATATCGTTCCATAGATGTCACTGTGCATTGAAGAATACTCTGTTTTTTAGCGTTTTCTGATTGCCATCGCATTGTAAAAGATATGTATAACTTGAAAGTTTGTTGAGATATTAAAATAATTAGTATTATTATAATGCTAGAATTCGTGAATTTTTCTCATCTACTTACAGTCGTACAAAACTATTTTAAAAATGCTACATTAAGTCATAAATGTAAAAAGTATTAGTCTATCTGACAATAGATGGCAGACTATAATAAATATCGTAAGTCAATAGCAGCCTAATATTTTAACCGTAGCGATATGCAACGAAATATTTATTTAATTATAATTAGGCTTGTTGTGCGTTTGGACGTTTTCAACAGCATTTTGCGATTTATTTTGCAGCATATATAATAATTTCTTCTCGACGCAATCAATCTTCACTCTCGTTCATTATAGTGCAGTAGGTAGCTTCTCCTTTGCATGCCCGGATATTTATTTTTCTGAAATTTACACTGTGTATGAACTTAGATAAATTATAAATCCGTATTCAAGTGAAAAAATAATAATTAATAGTAAATAGTAAAAGGTAGTTTTGAAAATTTTGGATATTAATTTTTTTCTAATTATGAGGCAATATCGATATATCGATTGAGTCATTATCGATATAGAAATAAAAAAAAAAACGGACCAGGAAGATGAGTCGGAAATATACCTGTGCATGTATGTACATACATACCTATGTATGTGTGTCGAAGGAAAAGGAAGATAAGTCGAATAATGGAAAATACTAGGGATGGGTCGTCGACATATTTACCGTCGACGAAACGAGACCGTCCACGTCCATCCATCGACGAGACGATCAACTAGTTGAATTCGTCAACTAGTTGACGCGTCAACTTCGTTACGCGGACGTTCTATCTAAACATCGGGACGATGGTCAACTGTCTACGGTTCAACGCGACGCTTCTCGACGGCTCAACCGTTGGCTATTTTTATGACGCTAATAATTAAAATTTAAAGAAGTTCTAAGGAATATAGTTTCGGGGAAAGTAAAACCGCTACTTGTGCTTATATGTAAAAATAAATATTTTATTATTTATTTGTTTACGCACATTATAGGCTATTACATATTGTTTTATATACTTCTTTCTATATATAACAAAGAAAGAAGTAGTTTTATATACTTTTATATACTTCTTTTTATATATATAGTTTTATATACTTCTTTCTATATATAACAAAGAAAGAAGTAGGTTACACAGCAATATCAGGTGTTAGCAGTAAAATATAAATATAAACTACATATATAAGCAGTGAAAGTATTGGGTATAAGCATTAAAATGTGAGTAAATAAAATGGAAGGAAACAATGATTTTGCGTAATAAAGGCACCAGTTATGAGGTGCGATAAAAAATACTTTACATTTATTTATTATCTATAAATTTATAAATAAATACATAATTTAAAAATACTCTACATTTGAGATGTTATATAGAAATTTATTGAAGAATACATCTTTCAAAGTCAGGCTTTCACTTTGTGGTGACATTATTAATAAATAAATATATCTGTATTATTTGTCAACTTTAGTTTAAGGCTCAATCTGAGAAAAGGAACATTGTTCCCGAAACATGTAAAAAACCAATAAAAAGAGGTGTAAACAAAATTATAATAGATTTATTTTTTTATCTATAAAGTTGAAAATAGGGAATTTTTAATAAAAATTAATTAAACCTAAATTCAAGATTATATAACATATATAATAATTAATGTTGGACTCCTGAATAAGGACCATAGTTAGGTATAGAAAATTTTATTCACTACAAGTTTGTTTATCATTTATATGCTTAAGTTGAAAAGTAAGGAAATAACACAATAATTAAATTTTAGCATCCCTTTTCAGGTAGATATAAGATCGATCGAATAAAATATTGATTTTAGAAAAATATCTAGCCGGCCTGTTAATTAATAATAGTTCAATAAAAAATAAAATAATTAAACAGAATTGTTTTATTTTATACAGCGTAAAATTGGGAATTCACCGAATCGTCGCACGTGACATCACAAAAAATCAGGTAAAAAAAATAATAGATAATAGCTTATTAAGCCTATCTCGCCCTACGCATGCATTCAAATTTCAAATCTCTAGTCATAGTTCGTGCACACAGATCTGCACTCTATGGTAGTGTACTTTAGAGTTGAAATGAAATTACCCGTCGAGCCGTCTATGACGTCTATGGCATCTACAAGTCGACAGCGAGAGATTAGAGAGAAATAAACGGAGACGTTTTGTCTTGCTCTCGCTCGTTGCTTTGTATTGCGTTAATCGAATCGTCCACCGACCACGGCGTCCGCTGTCCACCGTCTACGAATTCAACTAGTCCATGCGATAAACGTAAACGGTCGACGCGTCGATGCAACGTCAACGGTTGATTTCAACTAGTCCGTCCATTCAACGCCCATCCCTAGAAAATACATGTGATGGGTCTCCATACATACCTACTATCCATAGGAAAAAAGAAAGGTGTCGATATTACTAAGCTGGATAACTAAATATGTACATAAAGTATTATTATATAGCCGATTTTCATAAAATTGAAAAGTGAATTTTTTGTTAGTTCTTTCGTAAAGTTGTGATTTCCGACTCATCTTACTTTTTCTATAGTAGGTACACATGTTGTGAAAAATTCAGAAAATTTAATTGTATGACTTTAATAATAAAAGTAAATGTGTTTCATTCTTTATTTCCGAAATGGCTGGAATAAAATCATATTATCTCTGCTTGAGTTAATTATATAAGTAGATATATTTTATACTCGAGATTCAAGAGAATTTCTCATCCATAAGTGAAAAATTAAACCAACGCCATTCACATATAGAAAACATGGCTTAGATGGAAATATATATAATTAATTAGATTCTAGGAACCTGAGTTACTGGTGTAAGGTGGAAGGATGGTTATAACGGGAATATTGAGGAAAGAGAAGAGTCGGTAAATTTGATATTATTAACCAAATTAATACCCAAGATTAAATTAATTTTTATTTCATATCTAACTTGAAACGAATAAGAATGATTATTATCGGTGATGTGGTTCGAGATTATATCAATAATATAGTATTGATATAATCTTAATTGTATGGAAAATGGCTTAAAAAATCTGCTGTTAATTATTGATATTGTCAAGAATAATTTCGATAATTGTTGATAATAATGTGCACTGAATGAAACGTAGGTAGGTACTTTCTTTCGCTTGTTAATTCCAATTTTATCGTTATGCGGTAGGTCCTCTCCATTGGTCTGCATAATCAAAAGTGTTAACATGACAAGCCAATTTTATTTTTATACTTGAAATACCATGAGATGCCTACAATATTTTTGACATTATTGGATATTTAATGGACTAGCGTATTCCTGCTATCCACCAAACGGAACAGCCTCAACATTAATACATTTATTCTAAATATTATATTCACAAATGACAAGCACAAAGTCAATGCTTAGTAGTGTAATAAAGTGAATAAGGTATATGGTGGATGTCCTTACCTATGTCAAGCGGTATTATTAAACGTCTGAACAACGGACCAACGTTTAATGCGAATTCTAAGAAGGAGATGAGTGAAAAGTATTACTGAACAATGATAAGCAACATTACATTACATGCGATCTATTTAACCTGTTTAGATGCTCTACGGAAGAGTCAGAATAACTAAGAATAAATAAATAACATACTAATAAATAAAATAAGATAAAGTAAGAAACTAATTCGTGGTTACCAAAAGTACCTACAGCCATTGCGAGTAGGTACATATGAAGAATATTTTTTGACATCGTATTAGGGTAATACAGAAATATCTAGAAAGGTACATAAAATCTACGATTGATTAGGTAGATTTTAAATTACTTAGTAATCCTTGTGACTGCATGTAAAAATTTTATTTTTATTTTTTGGATATTGCTGTCTTTGCGTTTATACCCAACACATAAGTCAATTTTATTGATAGTCTAACGTTATACAGAAAATAAGTCAGAAATATTTATAAAAAAAGTCAAAGACATAAGGAAATTGTTACGTTGAATATTTTGGACTCATAATGTAGGCAGGAATCCACCGGAAAAGTATTGTGGGTAAGCTTTGTTACATCATGTAGGTGTATGTCTTTGTACTTAAGTGATTTAAAGGTTAAAGTACGTCTTAAAAGCATAAATTTGTGCTGCAAATTACGCTTTAATTATCTTAACCTTTAAATCATTAAGTTAACTCTAGTCGGGCCTAAGAGCCAGCGATCGCCAGACTTACGTTTTAGTATCAAACCTAACATTTTCTGTAGGTGTAGGTACATATACACTATTGTAGGTAAGACGGTTTAAATATTATGATACTTGAGTTCGGGGGATTTTGGAAGATAACAGGTAATACAGAATACAGGTACAAAAAAGGAGTAATGAAATGTAATAATAACAAACCCAATTTGATTGACGTTTTTAATATGTCCAACACTCATATTAATCATAGCCAGACGCTTTGAAATTCTATAAATAATCATATCATTTACGTTATATAGTAACAACACTGAATTTTATATATTTTATTAGGGCCGTTATTTAACAACATTACTCGTACGCGTATAAGTTATCCATCTTTTTCATTCATAAAATAAACAGCGAAACACTTCTCACAGCACAACCGCCAAATTGCAACATAATGCAAAGCTATATAAGAACATAAAGATGCGCGAAACAAACCAGTCGCAAGAACTGACAACTGAGGACGTATCCGCAGATTACAGATCCCTGTTATACGTTGACAAAGTGACGGACGTCACTCAGCCCCACGGTGACATCTATCGAGCTTCGCAGATACCAGGGGGGTTTCTTAAGACGGCGCTAATAAACTTAAAACAGATTTGTATTGATATGAAAACTTTCCGAATTTCGTTGCAGAACTAAAATTTCACCTTCAACGAAGTATAATTTCAAAAGTGAACATTTAAATTTGATGCTTAATATGTCAGATTGATCTAGGGCAGTGGTCGGCAAACTTATTAGCCAAAGAGCCAAATATGTAAATTACCACGAATAAAAAAAATGTTGAGAAACAGATCTGTTTATTGATTTAGTAAAATTTTATTATAATTTAATACTTCATTAAATTACGGTTAAACTGAATAAAACATGATTTCGTACTTAATAAAGATTTTATTCATTGATAAAAAATGATGTGTAATTAAGGAATCCACAAATTTTAAACATGACAATGACTGAAAAATACTTAATGTGAACAATGTCCTTGCATCTCCTTGGAAAGTTTGAGTAAGTCAGGTTTGTATGTTTTTATCCTTTTTTATTTTATAATTTTAGGCACGATTTCAAGTTTTAATCAATAAGACGACTTCTTAGTTTACTCTTCATTAGTTAATCCTTGAAAAACATTGTTTGCATGAATATGTAGAACCGAAAAGGGAAAGAACAGAAGATGAGTTTTTTCCGCTGATCATAAGAAGCAGGAATACTATTCCAGGCGTTGAACTTGATCATGTCTTCCTTCTCCAGGTCTTTCAAAGCAGACCACTTGTGTTGCGAACTAAGCTCACATTTATTTTTCTTCAATATTTCCAAATCAACACAAAGACGTTCAAATTTAGAGCTCCATATTTCGTTGTTTTTTAAATCCAGAAATTGTATTCAAAGTTACCAATGTCAATGCCAAAAGGAGAAAAATTCAAATCTGTTATCGTAGTATTAAGAGGATTTTTGACGAATGCTAAGGTTGCTCTGCTGTTTTTAAATTCCTGAATCCTGCTGAAAAATGCTTCCCTCAAATTTAAAATGGTTGTTTTGAAATAGTGTTTGTCAATAGAGTAATTATTTTCTTGGCGATGCTTCAGCAGACTCGGAAAGTGAAACAACGTTTCCCTTTCAAAATCTTGAGCAAAAAGGGATAATTTGTTTTCGAATGAAATGACTTCTTCTAACATCGAAAAAATTGTATTTCCTTTCCCTTCCCGACCGACACTCTCGGCGCGTCTGCCTGTGGATATTTGTGCCAGAGCCACACTTACGGGGCCAAAGAACCGCACTTTGCCTACTCCTGATCTAGGGGAACGTCTGATGGTGACAGAAAGGATAGTAAAAATCAAGCCGTTGCAAACTTTGACCTATTGCAAAATTCGCTTGATATCGTACTGCTTTAAAAAGATAAATGAAGGCGATTGGATATTAATGGACGTTAATTTGCGCTGGCCATGCGCGCCCCCAGGGTTCGGGGTAAAGATTACAGCAGCATCAGCGTAACTGACGCATCCCAGAACAGCGATCAGAGGAAACGCGAGGAATGGATGAATTACGCACGAACTTTGATCGTAAAACATTTTATGACACGAGGATTAAAATTTCGTTGTTTCTTCGGCTGGCAGGGAAGCGCCTCGCGGCAGTGCTTAACTATTTATTACTTAATCTAAGGGCAGGTGCCCTTGCCGAGCCTTCCAGCACTCCACGTAAATAATCGCCAAGGGTGGAAGTGAAAAGACAACGCGAGACGAGGGGTGTACCCACGCTTCACACGGATATAAAAATAAATAGAGGGAACGGGACGCACATCGTTTCCCGTAATGACGTTCTTTGGGGGTTGGCAGGAATAATAGATGCCGATCATTTCTGAATTACAGCGCTACATATTTGTGATATGCAGAGACGTCCTTAGTTAAAGTAACGCCCTTAAGAAAATTTTAGAATGCCGCCCCATTTGTTTTCTATATATCTGTTAATTTTTTTATTAACTAACTGATCGTCATGCCATTTGCTCGCAAAATAGGCAGAGATAATAAAACGCAATTCTTTTATCTTGGCACACCGCTAATGCTTCGACCACACCCATACGTCTTCTCATGCGTGCTCTTCGACTGTTGATGTTTTTAACAGGGCCATTTTTCAATATTCAGTTTATCTGATTAGGCCAGGTCTTTCACGGATGCCCTGTGTTCCCGATGCCTCATATATTTTCTTTACCATACTTTTATCGCTGTTCCATATGACCTAACCATCATAGCGATTCTTTCTTGATTCTACTACGCTACAGCCAGCATTACGGTCCCTCCTAATTTGTTCATTCCTCACTCTACCATTTACTACCAAATACAGATTTTACGCACACGCACCAAAGCAAGTGCATTTCCACCATATTTATTCACCACCATAGATGCATTTGGTAGCACCATTGACAACCAGCGACAAAACACAAGCGGAAAACAAGGACAAAACATGTTTTATTTTTTGAAAGTGTAGAGGAGGTTGCACCGCTGATGAAGATGTGAATAGAAGGCGAGGGAATCCTCAACTACTAAGTCCAGCAACGACGATGACTGTTTTATGAGCCAGTCCATTTTCCTCCTGGGTAAAAAATGCAATGCTGCCGCCATCTATCGAAGTTTAAAAACAAAATTTTACAGAATTTTCCCATCGATATTTTCCCGACAGATTTTTTAATCGGATTGGTTTCGCATAATTTTGAGAAATGGACCTTTAATATTTAATTTTTTTACGATACTAGAAATAGAAATGTAGAAAAATAGAAAATGTAGGTCTAATATTTGTATTTAATTTTATTTTTATATTCCGTTCCTTAGAATTCACCTATGCCCACGGGACGTCCCTGGTGATGTGTTTACAAAGTTGTCGATAGACTGGAAGAGCATCAGTCTAATATTATTTACTCTCACGCTATAAGTACGTATTTACGTTATCGGTAAAGCGTAGAAGATTGGTAATGTACAAAATTCGTGAACGTTTTATAGATGCGTAATTCTTTTCGATAATGTAACAGTTCGAAAAAATGTTTTGTCGTATTACTTTCGGTATTTTGCTCGGGTTTTATACGCAATACCTGGATTTATATTGTGAATACCGAGTAAATTTGGTATTTCGAAAAATATGTTTCAAGTGAATTGAATAAAAATTTACGTAAGTGCCTATGCGTTAACTGCGAATTCATGTTTATTTTATATTTATATTTAATATTTTATATAAATATTAAATTTATATTTAAAATAAACATGAATTCAAATTTAGGTATATATTTAACCACAGGTCGTACCTACGTCACAGTGATAAATGAAATAAATATATTATATTTTGTTCCGGGACGTGACTGTGGGAGCAAATGAAAAATACAAACAATTTAAGCTTTTATTTTTGACGCAAAAAGTCACTGGACACGAATTTTGTACTTACATAATGTTTCTACAATTTTCCAATCACTTATTATTACACTGTTCCTTAATTGCTTCGGTTATTTTCTAAAAAATTCCGTTCAATATTCGGACATAGAAAAACTTCTCGCCCGTGGTAGGTACTTCCTTTATTTATCACTCGATTTACAATACAATGGCCACACTGGTATAACGCTGACAATATCGCTTTAGTTGCTAATGTCGCACTGGTTGAGTGATGGCGCGGCGCCGGCCGGCCTTTTATAGAAAATTGTCTTTCGCGCCGCTTCGAGAATTTACAATTACGGTCCAGTCGTCTCAAGATTCATATAGAACCTTCTAGTATATTCCACTTTTAGTGTTAAACATGTAAAATCGTTGATTAAGTGACTTACCGATTATTATACATATATCTATTTACAATATTTTTTTATTTATTCATTGCGTAGGTAATGCAATAATTTATATTTATAAAATAAACAGAACTATATATATAAATAAAATAAAATTTATTCAAATGTTAGCATCACATATTTTTTAAGTTCCTTTTAAAAGTTATATTTTTTTACCTCCCGGTAGTTTACTACACAAATTCATTCCTCTGTCATGATTAAATTTTGCGATCTCATTTTCTTTCTAAAAGGTCTTATTTTATGTTTTCTTCTTATTCAGTGGTCATGTTAACGTGTTGTGTAGTTATTGTTGTAAATATTTTTAAATCATTATTCAAAGTAAGTTTGAACCGATCACTGACAACTTATGAACACATTCTGGATGGAGGAATTTGGTAAGATAATTTTAGTTTTGTAAAACTGATTTTCATCAATCGTTTAAAATTGTTTGGGTTTAATGCTTATTTCTGCGTAAGATATTTACCAAATAGATTGAACCTCTGTTTTTCGAATAAATTGTCTTGGAAAAGAATATCTAGATTGCTAAATGTATACATTTTAAGGTATATGAAAAAGATGATAATAATATATAATTTCCCGCAGAAAAAATGAAAATAACGTAAGAAAATAAAAATAACGAATTTTTTCGTGTTAATGTGACTCGAATGTTAAATAATTTATTTTTCATATTTCTACACTTGAATTAATATCTAAAAATGTTATAAAATAATTTGTATACCTCGTTTTTTTAAAAAATATACCATTTGATTAGTTTTTGAAGTTGACGGGAAGAGAAAAACAACGCATTACTCGAAGTGTTTTAAGCGCAATCAGAATATGGGTACAAAAAAGTGACTCTTCTTCTAAACATTACCATTTCTTCTCATCTACATCTTCCACTTCCGCCATCAGCTTTTTTCAATATAGGTAAAATGGAGAAACAATATAATAGATACAAATATTTTTTTTTGTTTGTATGTTGAATTATCCTTCAGCAAATCTTTGAACGCGTTTTTCTCAAAAGTACATTTTTCAACCTGGTTGACAGCATATCAGAAAAACTATACATCCGATTTGAATGCGCCAAGTCGTAAACTGTTTGAAAATCCAGTCTCTATGGCATCACGTAGGAATTTTTTTATAAAGGGCCCCCTTCTATTTTTTTTATAAACGATGAAAATTTTCTATAATAAATCTAAAATAAAATTCGCTAGTCCGCCATTTTTTTTTAGATATCAAAATTTCCCTACGTGATGCTATAAAACTATATATCTTGTTTCTAATTATATTTTTATTTTATTTTTCAGTTGTACAGTTGTAGTTGTATGGCTTAATAGCTGTCAACCACCCAGCGGCAAATTCATCAGAAGCAGCGTACACCGAAAACTATACTTTAGATTTGAGTACAAAAATTTGTATGCAGTCTTATAAAAAAATTCCATGTATCGTTTGCTTGAAAATAATTACGAAAAATACACCCTCATACCGCGCACGCACAGTGGAATGGGGTCTTAACTTATCTTATTTAATATTTTTATTGTCCTTCCGCGCTATGATATTTTTGGTAATCTAGAACGGATAAATACAATCCACATTATTTTCCGGTATAATCATTTGGTTTTCGGACAGTTTACTGGAATGGATTTGGTTCATAAATCAAGATTATATACTAAGAATTAAATCGGTAGGCCAAACACAAATATAATACAATAACACATAATAGAAATGAATTATTCACTTCATGATAACTATTTGCGGAAGTCCAAAAAAAATGTCGTAGCTTATTTATTCATATAAAGGATACCTTTTTATTACAAATTAAAGGAAAGTAACATTGTAAAATACAAAGAAAAAGGAATTTAAATAAGATAAACATACTCGTATGTTTCGGAATATTGAGCTTGGTGTAGCGGTTTGTAATAAATAAATACATGCGGTTATTATAATTATAAAGGTTCATCGAGATTTGTTCAAGTAGAGATAATCGTTCATTCGCGGGCATTATAATATTTACGAGATGTCTGAGTTGGTTGGCAAATGGAGGAAAACAGAAACGACGATAGTAGCATGAATATAGACAAAACAAGATGAGATCCTATCTTGGAAAGACTGGATGCTGGTGTAGGATGCAGAGATGCCTTTTTCTTCAATGTTCTGCTGCGGACGCACTCCACTCGCGTCGTTGAATAAGTAAAGATACCGAGATGACAAAATCCACGGTTTAACGTAGATGCGGTAATTATAATAGTAGTTGCGGTATTACAATATGATATTATATAGGTATAAATGCGGATTCTTCATATGCGTAGATCACACAAGGCGAAATTACAAGAAGCTTCTTTTTTCACCAAAATATAACTGAACAGAGCTTGACGTGGCGTTAGGAACAATTTGAATTATATGTAGGTAAGACAGATGTCATTAGGCATATTAAATGAAAGTAGGCGGAGTGGGATTAATTGGAGATAAAAAGGATTATGAGGACAGGATTGGTAGGCCTCCATCTTACTGAAGTCCAATTCAGCCACAACCACCGCCTCTATTCCTCCATATTTATCACTGGCCGAACCAGAGCTGATGTTGTAAAATTCCACTAAAAATGATGAATTGTCTGACAACTAGGGCGGCACACCGACTGAATTTATATAATACTAATTACTTCCGTATTTGATGGTTAGACACCCCCGATGCCCTGTCCCCCCATTGCTGCCATTTACTTTTGTCTTCAAAATATTTAATAATGTGACTGACAGGCTGCACTTTTAATCTATTAGCATGCACCTTCTTGAAACACAAGAGTATCTACTGGTTGCGCCAATATGTTGATGGAGAGGATTAATAAAGACAAAATGGTTTGTGACTAGATTGGGCATCAATGGAATGAAATCCACCTACCTATCCTTAATCTTTTAATCCGTTCCTGGAATACCTTCCGCCTTTAATAGCCCGCAACGCCATCTACAGGCAATTATAAATAAATATTGTAATGATCGCGAATGGAACAATACTCATTTCGGAACTCTCGGGCGGCTGTCTGTTTGTCGGTCTAGAACGCATTTATTTTTTTCTTCCGCTTTTTTATCGCAATCTTTTAAGATGTGTTATATCGCCTGCACCATATTTAGTCCCGTATCTAGAATTACAAGTGAAAGTGTCAAGCATAAGATTGGACCAGAGGGTTAAACTAGAAGGATAGCGGCATCCCGTCAAATTCATTTCCAAGGTAGGATTTGATTCCTTTATTGAAATCTGATTTAGACGGCTTATCGTAGATCTGTTTTTATTTTCCATCACGCCAATCGAAACCACATAAATATTTCTTTCCAGAAAATATAAAAGAATCAATGGTCAAGTAAATATGTAAATTCCCTCAAAATTTTAATACACCGCTATCTATACTATTTATTTGTACCAATAATATTACCAACGCGAGTATCTAGGTAATATGTAGACTAGAAAATTTTAATATAAGCCTTCAGTCATATTAATCTAATTTTATTAATGCTGATGCGCATGATTCGATATAATTTTAATCTGTTCTTGTAATTATTTAAAAATTGTTTTTTTTTTCTTTTAATTCTTTTAAGGTGATTTATTATCTTTTATGTTGTTGTTTTTATCACTATTCTTTATTAACTAAATTATTAATTTAATAAATATAAACGGCGAAAAAGTTTCAGGTTATACTATGTATTTATTGATACGTTTTAATTATTATTTATTTATTTACGAGAAACTAACATAAATAGCACAGAGATCATCTTATAAATATACACAGAATTAACAAGTTATGTATTAGTATCTAACAACAATAAACAAAAATTGAAAGGTTAAATTAAGAATAAATCAAGAGAGTCAAAGTAAAAAAAGGTAAAAAGGGAATCAAGAATGGGAAGGAAGATTATTAAAAACTAGGAAGATTTTTGTAAAACATACCTACCATTATAACCAACCTAGCGGAGTGGTAGTGGCTGAGAGGCTTCTTAAACGCCGTCTTATGGTTGTGATTATTTTATAATGTATATGTATGTATTAAACATATAATAATCATGTGTCCCGTAAACGTCGATTTTCATGCATTCTATCGAACATGACGTCCCTTTTATGATCTTGGCTCTTCAGGACACCTCTATTGAGATGATTGGGCCTTTGTTTCGATGTCATAGTGATACGCCTGTGTCGTTCAAAAAGTTCTCAGCAATTTCTTTACAATGCACTTATTGCAGAAAATTATTTCGCAACAAAATCGCCATCACACCAAAACACTTCTTAATTATTTTCACGTTAAAAAAATAAACATCTGATATGGCTAAAAATTAACATATAATTCATGAACATAATTTGTTCCATTATCAGAAAAAATAAAGGGAAATTTTGACACGATTTTTACTAAGTTTTATTATAAAAATATTTTCAGAATTTTGGCATAGATATGTAGATCGTTTTTGACAAAATCCCAGACGATACCCTGTGTTTCAAAGATAGTGAAATTACTTATCGATCTGGATAGTGAATGGTTAGATATTATGGTACTAAACCTATGCAAGCCGCTTATAAGGCATATAAAGTGATTTTTCGGTTGCATCATTATCTACCTACTCGAATTTAATTGTAATAATTGGATTCCTTTTAATTCACAAAGATTAAATGAAACCTATATTAAACTGAAATTAGTATAACAGAGTATAATTAATTATCAATAAATAATTAACAGATAAATGATTTTAAAACGTGTTAGGAATAATGAGCTATCTCCCTCGTCTGACGTCTTTCCCAGATAATGCTGTGAGAGGTATAGCTATTCGTATAATACCTACGTAAGTTGATGTAATGAATAATTCGGATGTTTTAATTAGAAATTTAATTAGTTTGCGTTTGGTGAAGCTGTTCTTGTAATTTCTAAGTAAAACAGATATGGATGGAAATGAAAACGATATGTTTTTACTCTAAGTATAAATCCATTAAATTTTAATGGTTTGGGATGGATTTTAGTGAAGTGAAAACCGTACTGGAACCTTTGAAAGGATTACTCATTTTCGATCATTAAAGGACGAATAAAACATTTGTGGGGACATGTAAAAGTAACCAACAGAAGAGCTTTTCAAGTAAGCTAGGAGTTAGACCTTTGTTAATCTGTCACTAGAGCTTTGAAAAACCTTTCTCAGATTTTATTTTCAGTTTTAAATGATATAAATGATAAAAATATTCGACATGATGATCGAATACATCGCAGAAGAGAAATAAATAATAACCTTTTTGAAAACTGCGATATAACAATATATTCGTACGTCAGAGGGAAATAAATAAATATATTAAGTCGTATAAAACTGGTAAACGAATGCGACATTACAACTCAAAATAATCATATTCAATAAATTCCAAATAGTCAGATAGTAAACTTGCGGAGACATGCTATGATTGAGAGCGAATGGAACATAAGAAAATTATCTAAAAAAAGGGTTACGCGATTAAAAATGGCAGAGAAAATTGTCGTCTCGATGGTGTACGGTAGAGAAGACACGCGTGTAGCGGAGCGCCCGGCGAAATGCCCAGTCGGCCAACTATGTACGTTGCGCTGGCCTAGGCTGAGTTGATCTGCGTCTGTCTCGCCATTAATTCATCGTTAGGAGTACAGCATCGTGATTAAGAGAGAAAATGTAAAAACCTGATACGAATCGAAAATGTCACAATAATTTCATTTTCAGAATCAATCAAAAATCATCGCTGGGTGGTTCAAAAAACTATAAAAGGGAGTTTATAAATATTGGATGGTTAAAACTACTAATATTTTATACAAAAATTATGAAACTTACTATTTATTGATTTATTTGGAGATCAAGAGAACATTATCTTCTACATACAAAACATGGTGGTGATCGTGGTCTTCTCATACCGGGGGTTCTGGGTTTGATTCCTGGTAAGATCACAATATACATACGTGATTTACGTAAGCATTAGTATTTTTTGATTTGTATATACAAGGCTTCTATAGCGTAATTGGCTAACGCGCCTTCCTCGGAAAGAAGGAGATCCATGGTTCGAATCCCGGTAGCAGCCAAATATTTTTTCGTTGGTTTGATTTTTCTGCATGTCTTTCTAATTGATTAATTAATTTGGTTTTAAATTTCACAGAACTTTGTTCTGAAAAAATTTCAACTTCACAATAAGAATGTGTTCTTGAATATAAGAAGAGTGACACTTCAGAAATAATTAAGAATGTTCAGCTGTGCTGGCCATTTCATAAATTTAATTGAAATGTTCTAAAATAGGAGTTACAAGATATAATTAATACATATCTAATTAAAATTAAAACATTTTTCTCAATGTTGAAACCATTATTATATTTCAATGTTGAAGAATAAGAATAAATCACGCAGATTTGTAAAAAAAGATAAAATTAATTTTGTAACAGCGTAAGATCAAACTATAAAAATGAATATGTATATATTGGTAAAATTCTCATATGTACGAATTTATATTTATTTCATTGCCATTATATTACTTAAATAGCCCCAGGCCATTCAAGAAAATATCTAGACTTGAGAAATAAATACTGTTTATTTTATTCGTATATTGGGTATTTTTTTCCTTTTTATTATATGTTTAGCATTTACATTTTACAATATCATGCCAAATTTAATAGAAGTTTGTCGGCAATATAGCAGGACATTGTTATTTCTGAATAACTTTTAAAATTAAAGAGTTTATTTTATAGATAATTTCCGTACAGAATGATTTTGCCCCACAGAAAATGAAATATATATATATATATTATTTCAAAAAATCCTTGTTTACAAATAAAGGTACTTAATACTAATTTAACAATAAAAATGTAAGATAAATTACACTTTTTTTTGTTAAATTTGTGGATTATGCCACTCTACTAGGCTACGCCTGTCCCAGAGTGGCGTTATAGAACACAATTATAATATTTTTTGAATTCGTCAGTAATATTTTATTTTCATAAGGTAGTAATTATGTATCTACAAAGTATCAAGTGCAATGTTAGTGATAAGTTGAGTGAGTCATAAGTCCAAGTGTAAATATGTGTAGAATAATTGTTTAATGTAAAAAGGGTTAAAGTTTTGTTTAAGATTATTTTTTATTTTCCTTAATTTATTTATTTATATAGGTATATATTTTTATTTAAGATTATTGTGCAATTACAGTAAGTAAATTCAAACATTTGTTTTGCAAAACGACGATTTTCGAATGGCACAATAAAAATGAAAATATCTTTTAAAATACATCTTTAGTCCAATGGTGCATACGAAATACCATGCGAATCGTGCAACAAGACAAACCGATTTGTCCTAGGACAAACTAGTATGACTGAAATCGGGTTTGGCCGGTGACATAAATATATCAATGTCATCTGATTTTAATCGAACTTTTCCGAAAAATAAATGTAAAAGTCTGCTAAACTCATAACGTTTTATTATTTAGACGACATTATGTTAAAACCAACACGCACAAAATTTTTGGTCATGTCATGCCTGTTTGTGCTAAACTATATTTAAAAAAATTCGTTAATAAATACTTTTTTTCTTGCTATTGCTTTAGAAATTGAGCCAAACATTTATAAAATGTTACATGAATAATACATTAAAAACGCGAATGTATATGAATAAAAAAAATACGCGCGGCCATGTTGAAAACGCAACAAGAAAATAGTGTGTCTTTTTGAAAGTATTTATAGCGACTATCTTTTATCTATATAAAAAAATTTATAGCGACTAGCGCAACAGAGACCATTAATAATATTTTTTGTTTTTAATAAATTGCACAACGTGTTTGTAATTTAAAAAATCTTTTGAATATTAGACTCCAAACACCATTCAGCGCATTCGCAGCGTTTGTATGAAAACTGAGACAATGTGCGTGTTTTTTATAAATATTCCTTTTATTTTATATAAATTCTCTTCAAAAATAATTTACCACTCCATTTACTTTCCCGTAATCCGAATACGGGAAAAATTTACTTTTTTTCGATTTTTAAACTCTATTTTAACTAACATGCACCTACAAAAAAATACGCATGTGTGAGTATTGTGTTAATGCTTAGTTTTCCGTGTGCCCGCCTTTATCGTGATACTTACGCTTACAAACCATTAAACTATGGAGTCATATTATATTACTATGTTTTTATGGAGATTCAGTCTGTTGAAAAAGACTTTTTATTTTGTCCTGAATTTCGTATTGCAAGTACACAGATGACGTCATCAAAAATACACTTTTTTAAATTGGTTAATATTTTGAAAATTTCCTCATCACATCGTGCAAACGAAATAATAGTATGACCCACTTTTCCAGATTGTATTTTCCAGTCTTCCATCGGAACAGTTGCAGAGTTACAAATTGACCTCATTTGTACCCGATAGTTTGAGAAAAATTTATGGTATCTTC
Source organism: Agrypnia vestita (assembly GCA_016648135.1). Classification (NCBI taxonomy): domain Eukaryota; kingdom Metazoa; phylum Arthropoda; class Insecta; order Trichoptera; family Phryganeidae; genus Agrypnia; species Agrypnia vestita. The sequence goes on from JADDOH010001940.1 coordinate 75,008, forward strand.
GGTAATGGTTTATGAAGCGGTTCAAGTTTGGCGGAGAGAATGGACCATGAAATGTTTAAGGCTATAATCATTTTAATTGAATGACACACTTGCGAGCACCGTGTGACTGAAAAGTTTGCTGATAAAGCTTAATTAATAAAATATTGTTATTTTGATGGTAAAACATCTTAACATGCACTTCTGAACGTACTAAGCAAATTGGAGGAATCTGTATTTTAGACAAAATGTGGAGTATAAAATCACAGGCAGCAATATCCACAAAAAATTAATGCAGTCATCGAGGATCACTAATTTAAAATATGTATCTCTGCAAATGGAGATCTGGAACCTTGATTATGATATAAACACTCGGTGATTGGAAGCCGCCGCAGATGCCGTACGCATCTTACCCATGTCCGCCAATTGGGTGCGATACGGCTGATCGCTCCCGCCTGCTACAGGGACAACGCTGTAGAAAGAGCAGGTGATATTCCTGTACGTAATTACGACCTAAATACAATTTAACCGTCAAAAATGACGGTACTTTTACATGCCAGTTCCGAAAGATTTTATTTTATTTATTTATTTAATTTATGGTACAAATACAGTTCTTATATATAAATATCAGATTAAACTTTTAAAAAAAAATACTTGGTAGTCGTGTAGATCTCATCAGTAAAGAGAAACTCTTGAGTCTGATGAGGGAGCCACAGTTCTTATTCCTTATTATAATATATAGGTACATAGTATATACAAGTTATTTATTAATACAGTAAAAAAGGTTAATTGATAATGAAAGTATTGGAGTTATTTAGAAGAAAACTTAGGTTTAAATGATTTGTGAATTTAAGTTTGATTTTAGGAAAATTTTAATTTTTAATTTTTATTTTAATTTTAGAATAAGTATTTACTTTTTATAGCCGACACCAATGAAATAGTAATAACGACTTCTATCAAAATATTTGAACATTTTTATTTATATTTCCCCTGCCGGCGATTGAGAGGAACATGAAATGGTTCACGTCTTTGCTAAGTCTTATATATACTGTATTTTTGACGGGTAATGCAGGCTCAGCGATGGCAACATCGCTATCGTCGCCGCCTTCGGGATTGCTGGTTTGGGGATCAAGCCCCATCTCCGGCCGTTTAATTTGTTTTTTTTTAGCCGTGAATTCGAACGAAATAACGGACGTTACACGAAATTACGGGGACAGATAGACAGAAAGACGGACGGAGAGACAGACAACGAAATTATTAAGTTTGATTTCGAATTTTACAATGAATCGCAACATTCGACAGTGAGTATCATTTGCACCCTTGCAAATGATACTTACTATCGTCACGTTCCATTCACACCACATACTCGACACTCGCCGAACATACGCCACACGCTGACAAAAGAGGATACACCACACGCTGACAATGACTTCTGGACGGGTGGGAATACTCCCCACCAGAACTGACCCTCCAAATTGGTTACCCTGACGTGATCGTGTCAGTTTCCGATGTGATTATTGTCAGCTTCCAACTTTGGGTGTTCACCACTTAAACTGGTGACCCCGAATTTCTTGACTTATATTGAATATACGCTTAAATTACAGTATCCGCGGATATTCACACAAATTAAAATATATTCTATGATTTTAGGAAGGCCCAAAGGTTTCATTAAAAATATGCTGTTTTTTAAATATGATTTTATTTATTGTAAAAATAATAAACTTTTTACCTTAATATTATTATTCTTTGCAAAATCACTGTGTAAAACGTGTAATTTTTTTTAAAATTCTGTTGTATAACATCAATATTTCAAAAACTTTTAAAAAACTTAAATCCCTTTCCAAACATCAACCTCTGAGTTCTAAATTGTTTCGATAAAATTGTTCAAATAGTAAAATACATCATTTTCCAATTATTTATCTATAGCTTTGTATAGAGAACAGACATACACAGAATCAGTTCTCTATTATATACAAGTATGTACGAGAATACGTATTAATTATTGACATATTATAAATATTATTATTAATAGAGATTAAAATGTAAATTTTGCGAGAGAAATTGGAAACATGAAGTACATGAATCTATGGACTGCATATAAAGATCTTTTTTTCCATAAAAAAAATATATATTTAATTTAAAAAAAAATGTCACTTTAAAGTGCGTGCGCGTGACATACCCTGTTTTTGTTATAAGTTATAAGCACTCTTTCTTTGTGACCTTACAGAACTTGGTTTACTTTGACCATAATCACTATCGGGTGAGGGTTCATAAAGATATGTAGACGTATCGCTAGTCGTAATCGAGCATACGACTCGGCGCCAATACAGGTTTCCCAAAAAATCTATATATTACAAAGTGTTAAATTTCAATAATGTATACATTAACTAATATATGTAAATGTATACATTAATAATGTACTATCTAGGAGTACATGTATATATTATGGAAAGTTTATGTTTATACGATACTAGGTAATATATACTTACATTATCAAAATTTACACCTTATAAATATACACTGTTAGGTGTTCTAACTATTTGATTTTTCTTTCTTTATAGGGTTTAATTAATTGGAAATCATGAGTGAAGCAAGATTAACTTCTGGAAAAAGAAAATTTATTTTAAATGCTATTTGAAGTATGAAAATGTAACAGAAGTGCAAAAACCTAAGGATTCATCTATGCGACTTATAAATGATCAGCTAAAAGATAACGAATGTTCAGGATGTTCACAGATGTTCACAGACAACGTTTCGGAAGACCAAGAACATCAACGAACATCACCAGCCAAGAACGAGTACTGAAAAGTTGTTCAGAAAAATCCAATAAATATGTAAGACAAACAAGTCGTGAGATTGACATCAAATCAAGTATCCATCGCATTTTTAGACATTGCAAATACAAAACACATCCCAACAATGGTCTTTGCTATCATTGAGGATAATCTGGACCAAAAAACTTGAAAAAGTGATGGAAGAGCATATATTGATGACAGTCTTCCAAACAAATGGCTTTCATGAAGAGGTCTAGTAAAATATCCTGCCCGTTCCCCATACTTGATGTCACTTGACTTTTTCTTATGGGGATACCTTAAAAATAAAGTCTACGCCAGAAAAGTGATGATTCTGGATGAATCAAAAGCCGCAATTGAGCAAAAATGCCATTGCCACTGATCTAACGGCTAGCGGAGTTTTAAAATTCTAATTCTAATTCGGGTCTAATAAACCACTTTCTCCTTCATAATCACGCAACAACGAAATGCACTATTAGCTGAATGGGGCAGGGATTACTAGGGAGGACTGATTTTGGTCTTTTATATTTGAACGGGGTATCTGCGTCATAGTCTGCGAGGATGTTTATTGACGGGTTAGGGTAGGTTGATATTCCGGCTTGAAAACGCTCGGAGATGTGTTTAATGACTTCCTTTATGGCAGGAATGCCCGAGTCATGGTGGAGTTGTGTGATTCTGGTCCAACGCGGCACATCCAGAGCTGCCGGGATGGATTTGTCTTGCAGAATCTGTAGTTTTATTGTGTCTATGAAAGCTGCATGACCCCAGATGGTGGCTGCAAATGTGAGTACAGGCCTGATGACGGCCTTGTAAAGGAGAAGGTTATCTGTGGCAAGTTTGGTTTTGCTGCCCATTAGTAGATATTGTGCAAATAGTGAACGTGACGCAGAATTTTTTGTCGTTAGTGTATTGGCGCCACGTGAGTTTGGAATTGAGAGTAACACCAAGGCATTTAATGTGTGGTCCGTGGGATGTTTTGACCGATATTTTGGTGTTTTCAACAAATTAGTTGTGAAAACACACTACATTACGACAAAATCATGTTTCTCTTTTTGTAAAAGAAAATAAGGTAGTTAATAAATGTTTCAGCACTACTTACTTCGCTTGGTCCTCGAACTTGAAATCGACTAAGCTTTGTTTCACTCCCCGCCCTGGCTATTTCAACTTTTCACTGGACCTCGCTGACAGTTTATACCCCGAACACGATTTGGATTATTCTCTGAAACTTTTGATTGCATCGGACCACCTTCCGCCTACGGAAGCGGAGGTCGGAAGCGGAAATCACCCGTGGGCAGATTATATGTTTGTTGTCCTTAGTAAAACAATGTGAGAAGTATTCACGTTACAATAAGTAACGTGAAAATACAAAAGTAAGCAATAGAGACAGATTATTTGGTATATTTTCATGCACATATTTGTATGTATTATATTTTTAACTCACAATTTTTTTATAAACGCATTGTTTATTAAAAGGTCATTAGTGATCCCGATAGAAAACTAAACTGAACTAAACATATCTAATGATCATTTAATTGGGTATAAGCCATCAACTATCTTATACGTATATGAGTTTAATTATAATGTCCATCAGGCAGTATATGTAGCCACATCTCAATGTTCTCCGTAGTTACATATAAAAAGAAATCGACTGGCTACTGCGCAAAAGTTTTTGTTTTACGTATGACGATTGCGACATTACCAGCGATAAAAGCCGCAGCAAAGCAGTGTGACCAGCACGTGTTTAACCGAAAGACATATATTCGAGAGTACCTATCGACAAGCGAGACATTTTCTAGTGCAGACCTGAGCGATTTAAGTAACTTGCAGCGAAGATTCTAAACGAATTTAGATAATTAGTGTAGGCATGAATTATTCCAGAAACATTTAGTGACTGAATCTAGGATCAGTGCTTTAGTTATGTTCGTGTACAGTGACATTTTGGGTATTAAATAAAAGTTTAAATATTTTCCAATGTTTCATTTGCCTCCCGTAACCGCGTCCCGTGACAATATATTTTAGTGACGAAGACCTTATTGCCCTCTAACGGGTAATTCTAAAGACTTTCGTCTCGGTTACAAAATATTTCGTTTTATTTTCACAAGTAACGAGTCAGCTTAATTGCAAAAACATGTGAGCGATATTTTTTCATAACACCTTCAATCTTCTTGAACGGTTAAAGAATAAAGAAAATATAAAGTGGATGAAAGGTGTATGCAACAGACATGAGTTAGTTCTTTAGTGGATAAAAGTGTTATGGTAGTTAATATGCTCGTAACACCTTCATCCAGCAGAGAATGTGGGTGCAGCGGACAAATATTTCATCCACTAAGAGGTTGGGATTAAGTTTAAAATGCCTTATGGAAAGCCAGGTATTTTATTTTACATTGTAGATATATCATACGCATTTAAAAATATTTACGTATTTAATATTTGGTATAAAAATTATAATAATATTTATTTATTTATTTATTTAACGCTCTTATGGGCTTTTACAAATATACAAAATAATTTTTTTTAAAAATAACATAAGACAGTTAAAATAATAATACAGTTAAAAGTTACAATAATAATAGTTAAAAGGTAATAATGATAATACAGAAAAATAATAAGACAGATAAAATAATAATACAGTTAAAAGTACAAATAATAATAGTTAAAGGTAAAATAATAATACAGAAAAATTTATTGTCCATTTCCATTTCGTTGAGATGTAAACAATTGTATCAGCTTTGTCCTATACACAGTTATACTATCAGCAAAAATGTCAGCCGCCTTTGCATGTTCATTCCCTAATGAGTGTAATCTGGGAATTACAGAGTTTGCTAATGCATTAGTTCTGACATTTCCACTATAATAGAATAATGCACTGTGTCTTGATGACCTCGATGGGGCATATAAGTCGATCAGACTAATAATCTGGGGGCAATCAATCAAACCATTTACGATCCTATAAAGAAATATTAGGTCTGTTACAGTACGTCTCACAGACAAGTTTAAAAGTTGTAAACAACTAAGGAGATATTCATAATTGATATCTTCCAAGCGTATATTTAATTTGTAATTAATAAATCTTAAGATTTTTTTTTTATTATTAATGTTATATTATGTATAAAAATATTTACAAAAGTAACGTTTTTAGAAAATATTTTTTATATTTTGGGTGAAATACCGACAGTTACGTCAAATGAAACGACAAAAATCTTAGAAAAAAATTATTTATATTTTCTGCAAGGTAATGTATTTTTCATGTTTGAAATGTGATAAAAATAGCGAGGAAGATATCTTGAATCTCAATTAACTACAAACATATTATTTGTAACATAACACCTTCATCCCTTAATGCCTTCAAGTGTTCGATACAAGGCATCTTGCGATGGATAAATTAACCATGTAGTGTAAACACCAGTCTCTTAGGACTAGTTGTTTAATCAAGTGTAAAGTAATAGTTAAGAAAAAAAGTAACCCATAAAAACCAAGTTTTTACAATACTCCCTTTCTCATTTTCGGGTTTCGTGTCTACCATATGCGTCGGAATCCCCATACAAGTTGTATGAAAAAATCTTTAAAAATTTGAAAAATCCAAAATTATACTATAATTATTTATATCGAAAATTTGAAAGATCTTCTTGATCGTCTCCACGGGTCTGCTTGCAAAGTTTCGGCTCGACTGGATTACGGGAAAAGGGTTAAAAATCGATCCAAAGTTTTTGCGTCAAGCAAGCAAGCAGACGCCACGAGTTAATATAAAGGGAGTATTTATTATACTCGTGTTTTTATTATACTCCCTTTGTCATTTACTAGTCGAAACTGGTTTGGCGCTTAACCTACGCGTTGGGCTTCGGTCGAGCGACGCTACGAAAGGGAGTAATAAAAAATTTCGAAAAATCAAAAATTATACTACAATCATGTTCCGTGTCTAGTGAAAATGAAGTTCAGTTAACCCAAGAGTATAATTTAAACCATATTATAAGTTTCTATAGATGTAACAAATTATAAGAAGTGCTGCCTAAAAATAAACACAGGAAATCAAAAAATGAAAGGTAAAAGATAATAACAAACAGAAGAATCAAAAAAATGAAAGGTAAGATAACAAATAGAAAGATTAAAAAAATAAAAGGTAAAAGAGGGATCAGGAGTGAGATGAATGGGATAGATATAATTTTTAAAAACAGGAAGAGAAAATAAAAAAAAATATCAAAGAGACGTAAGCCTACATTTGCATTAACACACACACGGTTTCAACAAAAAAAGCAAAAAATAGGTAATAGGTCCACTGAATATGGTCTTCCCCTTAATCAATATTCGTTTAAATAATGAGAGAGAAATTATGTATATCTTAATGAAATAAATGCATATATTTCTTTGTCTTACTACAAATTGAATTTTTTATTGCATCCAATATTTCACATGTCAATTTTATAGCGGATTGAAATAATAAAAATATATTTTTAGTACAATTCACTTTGGTTTTCGACAAGTTATTTCATTGGATAAAATAAGAATTTTATATTGTATTTACTTACGCAAATATTAAAGGTTTAATTAACTCACTTACTGCGAGGTAAATAAATTAGAAGTCCCAAGAAATATGTATACGATGAATAGTACCTTCACTTGACTGTAAAATCAATAATTACCATTACCTACACATTGATCTGTTCCGCGGGCTGTGAGAGCTGCCCCGATTTTCCAGTTGTTTGAGATTGTGTCTGCAGATTGTTTATCGGTTTGCATCACGCAAGTTGCGAGGCAACTAGATGTTAAGGTAAACTCCCAAGTAGTTTTAGTGCTTAAATAGGGCATTATGTTCTCAGGCGCGGGAGGGTATGGCAACTTTCCTCACAACTATTCTGGCACCCTAAAACTGGAGTCAACATTCTAATAGCCGACATCCAATGCCATATTAAGGAAATACCGGTTATTTAAGTAGGTCTGAGGTGTCTTATATTGTACAATATTAAGAAAATAACAGTTATTTTAGTAAGATATGTATGCCTGGGCTTAAGTCTCGCCCCCGGAGACTAGCGAGTTAGTTGTTCATAGTTTATTATGAAATTAGTAAGAAAATTCATTTTATTCTGCGTATTCATTTGTATTAATGGTTTTGTTTATTCTGAGTTAATGTTTTTGTGGTAGGTATTCAAAATTGACGAAAGGTCTGTTTATTATTATCATTATTTTCATCATTTTTTTATAGATCTATTATTTTTAACGTCGACCACTGTATCTTAGTCAGGATAGACAGACATACATTAAAAGTTCCATTACATAAAATATTTAAAGAAATCGACTGTCAGGTGAGAGTATTGCTTCGTTCATGGTGGGAGGGTGGGTTGGATATTGAATTTGAGGAATAAATAAAATAACATAATTCCCGTTAAGTTTTTTATTTTTTATTAATTGTTTTGTAATATAAATTTAGTTATTCATAAACATCAATGTTCTTTTCTTTGTTAATGTGGCCTGTCTCTAAAATATGGTTTGTGAATTCAGAAAAATATTATCCTTAGGACATTGTATTCCTTTAAATGTAATAAATAAATAACGTCTATATTTTTACAGAAAAAAAAGAGATTAACTCTCTTTTTATCTATCTCTCATATTTCTTGGTCTGTTCAGAAAAAAATATTGTCCCAAGGAAATAGTTTAATATGTATATTTTTACAGAAAAATAGATATCAACTACAAAAAAGTTAATTTTTATCATCTTGAACTGCTTTTTATACCCTTCGCTGTATCTCATATTTCTCGGTCTGTTGTTGTTGATGATTTTGTCAAACCTGTGGGTTTAAGAGCAGGCTAGTTTTTTAATTTAAAAAAATAGTTTTCATGTATACAATATCGATAAACAAAGTGTAACAGAGCATGTCCATAATACTTTACAGGAGGATTCCTGTCTTGATTATGAGTAAAAAATGTTCAGGCAACGTTTTGCAACGTAAAAGTCAGAAATATTGAAAATAAATGCAAACGTTGATATCGAATATTTCCTCTAAAGTATTGTGGACTAGCTCTGTTATACCCTTTATGTAGTACAATGTACGATATTTATTTATTTAATAACATGGAGTATTCACAAGTTCACAATTTCAATAACACAACAATATCTTGAATTATTTTAAGTGGAACTCAATTACGAACGACTCCTGTAACAATATAATTTTAAATCCTAAAACGCTAAGCTAATCAACAGTAAGGCAGGAAAAAAATAATAAACAAAAAAGTGAGAAACACAAAATACTAAAAATAAAAATAAATTGATTTAAAAATAAATAATTTTGTCTATGTTTGTGGTAACGCTATAATTTTTTAACTCGTGTTAACTATTTCGTAAATTTATCACTCGTAAATAGACACTTTTTAATCGCTTTAACACTTTATTCACTATTCACTAGAACAATCCATCCAATTTTAGCACGTATTATTATTTGCTACGTTAGAACTTTTCCAGAATATTCGCTCCAAAATCGCACAAGGGTAAGTACTTCACTTAATTATCCGTCGCTTAGTTCACACGCCTGATGGTAACACTCTTTTCGCTTCGTGATTCACCGCTAGAGCCGCGTAGTAGGAAACGTCAAAATAACAATAACGCGGCCTGGATCCGTTTATTTATACCCGATAGCGTTGAATTTTCGAACCTTCGAGTATTTACTAGACTTTACACTTACTAGTGTATTTACTAGAATAATATTTACTAGACTTTTATCGTGTTTTCTCGCAAGTTATCGTAACTTCCAGATATTCCTGGAACTTTGGAGACGTTTCTAGAAAACTGTAGATTACGCTAGGCTGTTTTGGAATCTTCGGTAGTATTGTGAACATTTCAAACAACTGCCACTTGACATGAGTGCGTGATTCTTTTTAGCCTCGTTATATTATGATTATTCATCAGCTTATAGAATAAAAAAAATCGATTCGATAAGACAGCTGTCTAAAGTTGTTAGAGTATAAATACATATTCTACAAGTATAACTAGCATACCCGCGAGTTTCCAGACCATGCAAATACAATACAAATACAAATCGTGTAATTACTTTCGTGAGACTGAGAAGCTTAACATTGCTCGAGACAGTGCGATAACGTGCGAGTTAAATAGTGTAATAGCGTTTTACTGTTTGTATTTGTTTTAGTTAGATCACGCGGATACCGTAACAATAGTGCACTTGTATTGTATTGTATAAAACGAATCGCTAATCTTTTTATCGAAAAAAATATTGTTCTAAACGAGGCTTTGGAATATTCCATTGTTCGTACTTATTATTGATTCAAGCCTTAAACATTAAGTTGCCAAACAATTAATAACATCCTATTGTTCTTTGCTATTCTTCAATGCTTTATCAATCGAGCCATAATATCTCGAAAATTTTGATATAAAATGTATTTAAGACATTTATTATTCTTGAACCATATTTTATTATAAATCGTCGCTGTATAGTATATATAATAAATCCTATGTTCCGTTTAGTACATTCTTAGATGAACGAATCAATTCCTAATTTTTTCATATAAATAATGGAGATATACTAAAAAAATCTTTGCCGTTCATCTGGAAAGTATGCCTAGTAATTATTTAAAATATTTTTTATATATCTAATCTGTGCAATTATTTTTTAAAACAGTTTCATTCGTTTATCTCAGAATGTACTAAAACGTCAAATAGGATTAATTATATATACTGTCATATGACATATTTAACTAGAAATTATATATTTAAAAAATTAAATTGCGTCGATTATGTCTTCCCCGTGCCCCTTTTAGTCATTTTGTTTGCAAAGAAACATCTGGTTTCAACCTTTTCGGTCGCATCCCTAAAATTGTCCCTTACCCTGCGGAATAGCTACCCCTCGTTGCACCACCAAGCTATTCGTCACAACATTCGAGAAACTTCTACATGTCTCGTTTTAAAAAACGCACATGTGTAGCATCCTCAGCGCATCAGTCTAAAGGTGGCGGTTCGCGCCGCGACCGAGACAGGAGACCGCGACCGACGACAGACACGAGAGACCGAGACTCCTACTTGACTGCATGATTTCGTGCAGACTGCAAGACCGAGACAGGAGACTGCGACGCGCGAGACAGTCGCCGTCCAGGACAAGTAGTGTCGCGCGTCTCGTTCGAAAAGTACGCGTGTTTATTGTAAAAAAATGGCTAGTTTTTCGGATGAAGGCTGTGAAAAGCTGATTGAACTGATCAAACAGCACCCTCCGATATATAACGCACAACTAGACTTCTACAGAGACGATAAAATATCATCTCGCCAATCACAAAATACTTCAGGTAAACAATTTCAAAACATTTTGAGCAACGAATTCTACCAGAACAATTTACATGATATAGCAAACTTACCTTAGAGTTAGTGCCAATTTTTCTTTCAACGACATTTTTCCTTTTGTAAGCATTGTCTTTTTCAGTAAATTTAATACGTAATCAAACTGTTTTTTATTTAGCCGAAAATACGTCCTGAACAAACAATTCTTCACTAATAGCGAAAATGATCCTTCCTGGCCTCTAGTTGATAATAATTCGTTAATAGGAAATCTTTTCTTCGATTTGTAACAATAATATAAGAGAAAATCATCATCTTTTTCTTCCTCCAATAGTAACTCTTCTTGGCTTTCCATTGCTGTGTAAATTAATGACATTACAATACAACACACTCCATCGACAGACTCTACGATACTGAATGAATGATAGCTTTGATTGCGGTCTCGGTCTCGACCCACAAGATTATTATGAAGAGACCGAGACACTTGCCGCGGTCTCCCGTCCTGTCGTCGGTCACGGTCTCCTGTCTCGGTCGAGGCGCGAACCGCCACCTTAAGGGAAGAAACGGGCCAAATAGCACACGCCAAAATTTTTTTTCGCGCATTCCCGCTCGGACGCGGGAGGGCTGGTTACATCAACTTGGTTATAGCTGATACAACCGGCCCGGAGGCAGATCAATTATTTACAAATATTTGGCACGCGATGTAAAGTCTGTTCGCGATCGTGGTGACTGTCGCTGGCAGCCTCTGCGCTTCGAATCTTTTGAGAGGCACGCTCTGTGACTCAACAACAAGTGCCATCTGCCGCCCTCCGCCTCGTCTCCAAGCACGCGGGCAATCTGCCGCTCTGCCGCCCTCCCCTCTACAGCCACGGGTATAACTTGCCGCCGTCACGACTCCAGGTACGGTCCACGACGTGAGACTGGCCGCCCAAGTGGTGCGCCTCATCTCCCTAGCAGACTGACCGCAGGTGGTGGTCCTGCCCTTTTCCAAAAGTGAAACTCTCAAGTAAGATAACGTGATCCATTTGTTTTTTATCCATTGTTAAAGTGTGACCTAACCAAATACGACCATAGACAAAATTATCGAACAACATTAATTTTTATATTCCACAGCATTATTGCCAATTTGTACCTTCTCTGTTATCTTTTGTTAAAAGTTTTTATAAATTTAATTTTCGTACAAATTTGTGTTTCATTTGTGATCAACGGGTCGATGTAAAATAATAACACTGAATCCACCCAACACCTGAGATTATTCAGAGTCCGCCTACCAACCCAGCCGAGGTAAAACTGTAGGTGAGTACATCTCCAATAGGTATTTCATTATGTTTTAATTGTTATGAAGGATTCACCTATTACAATACAGTCAAGAAATATTAATTACATTTGAGTAAAACCTACATCAGGTCTTTTAAATTTTTATATAAAATATTAACGCATCTAATTTCATTAAGTTATAAATGACATCACATTTTATTGTGATATTACATTATGGGCATACCATAGAAAATTGTAATAAGTAGATTTTTTTTTCTCATTACTTCCTTTTTTTAACTCGTGGCGTCTGCTTATCTGCTTGTCCGACTAAAAAACTTTGGATCGATTTTTAACCCTTTTCCCGTGATCCAATCGAGCTGAACTTTGCAAGTCGACTCGTGGCGACGATCAAGAATATCTATCAAATTTTCGTTAAAAATTAAATAATTATAGTATTATTTTTGGATTTTTCAAATTTTTAATGGTTATTTCATACAACTCAGTAAGTTGTATGGAGATTCCGACACATATGGTAGACACGAAACCCGAAAATGAGAAAGGGAGTACTGTAAAAACTTGGTTTTATGGGTTACTTTTTTTTCGTTTTATTTTAGAATAGTGCAGTAAACTTCATTCTATGTGCTTCATAAAAACCGTTTCAACGTTAGTTAGTCCATCCCTTTTGTGTAAGTATCGCTTTTCAACGGGACCATCTGTTTATCATTTCTCGCAGAACACAATAGATTTGGCTATTCCCAAGTAATAAAACTTATCGATTCCTCTATAAAAGTATCAATTCACTATTTATCAAAAAAATATATAACAATAACTCTGTTATTAAATGATTAATTTGGTTTTCATTTTATTGTAACATTGTTATTTTTTATTATTCGGTGGGATGTGCCATTTATTTATTGTGACTTTAGAACAAATTTCTTTGATATATGAAATAAATGAGATAAATAAACGAAGGTACTTAATCTCGTGTCTTACTTCAGTAGAGATATTTTTTAATTTTTTGTTACGTACTAGTTTAAAAATTGGTACATTATAAGTTTAAATTACACTGAAAATTTTCAAGTAAGCCATTTTCGACTAATGACCTAAGAAAATGTATTTTTTTTAATTACAGGTGATCGGGTACTAAATCAATACAGCTCTATTGATTTTTTTAATGCTCGTATACTAAACACATTCAAAAGACAAATCTACTAATTATTGTTGTATTTTCCTTTTTGATATTTCATTTTTTTTTGTATTTTTCTTTTTTTCATTTTCATTTTCTTCTTATGTATCTACTTATTCTTTATTGTATTTTCTCTTACCACTTTCTTTCTCACTGATTTATACTTATTACTTATTCTATTTATGTTGTTGATATTATTTAATTTTATTGTTATGTATTTAGATAGCTACTCTACTTTGTGTCTTATATTATGTAAATAAAATAAAATTACAGAATATACAAATATTAATAAAACATTAACACAATAATTTTTCGATAAATTATAGAAGTGTCACAGAGACGAAGTCAATTATATGAGAAATGTGAAGTATTTTATACGATGGCCCAGGCTTACAAGCTGTATGAGCTGGCTTAAGCTTCACCAATTCCATCGTAAGGATATCCATACATTATCACATTTTTGAAAGTTGTATATATGTATGTTCCAAATTGAAACCTTCTTTATATTTGTAAACATAGATATCACAGTTGGTGATGATACTTCTATAGTTTTTTTAATGTGGTTATATTGTTTTTGATCTACCCCTTATCCTAATGTGTCGGGGTCTCTTCACCACACAGAAGGTTTCAACTTTTCCTATCTTGGGCTTCGCTCTCGACGTCAGCCCATTTAGTTGCAACCTTTGCAGTAGTCCTCTAACTGTTTCCGCCTGCTTCTCCTAGGATGGCCCTTCGGTCTTCTGAGTTCTGGTCTTGCCTGGAATATCCGGTTTGGCAGTCTTTCTGCCGGCATCTGCGTGATATGTTCGCAGCCACTGTAACTGTAATTTCTCGATAAACGTCAATATGTCACGATATTGAACTATTCTAAATATTGTTAGAAATTTTATAACATAATTACGACAATAAACAAGACGAGAGACAAATTGAATACAAATTTCCTGACGTATATATGCTCGAGTTAAAGCGGATTACTGTGTATATTTTTTTACCCGCTGTGTCAACTGAAATTTCGTTATTCTGATCTTGAAGAGGGGATCTTGATATTATTCTTGGAAGAGGGAAATTAAACGTCTCGCAGTCAATAGAGCCCATCTCTTGACGAAGTTAGGGTTTTCAATTTTCATACGAAATACGGCCGTTTTCTGCGTAAGTATGGAGTATCAAAAACGAAGCCAATATAAAACTTTCGAGAGGGCTTTACATGTAAGTAGGCTCCCATTCACTGGCGTACCGAGAAACCTTTTGCCCAGTGGGCACACACACACACACACACACACCCTCCTCCTCCTGTGTGAGAAAAATTACGATAAAATAATATTTTGTTGTGATCTTCAAAATGGATGGAAAACAGCTATGTTAAAACTATTCTTGGGTGTAATTATACACCATCCTACTCGAGTTTCGAGAGTGATAGAATATCTCGTCGATAGGTGATACACTAAATTAAATAAATTAAAATATAGAAAACAGAAACTAGTGGACCATCCTAGAGTGCTACACCATTCTAGCAATTCCGATTCACTCTAAGTGGGGTTATATCCTCGAGTATGTTCTTTAACTTCTACCATCTCGTAGTACACATGTTACATATGTTTTTGGAATAGGCTGCTAGGCACAATTAGTCAATTAAACTATTAATGGAAACAATTTTATCTACGACAGTTTACTTTGAGTTCTGAGATGTGATCTTTTCGGAGACATTAGATTTTGTTGGAATTTAAAATTATCTGATTTTCGGGATTATGTGCAGAATAAGCACAACATACAAACGTCAGAATTATAACTTTGAGTATATAACGGCTTGCGAAGTAAGCTACATATATGCACGCATATTTTAAATTAAATAATTCTTTCATGGTCTGCCACTTTGTCACTTGAAAATACGAAAAAAAATGCTCTCTAGACAATTTATTTTAAAATAAATTTGTGAGGTAATCTTTATTTATCCAATTTAGTAAGGCTTCTAGTTTAGTTCTATAATTTCTATAATTACCTACTACTACTATTTCTATAAGTACCTACTCTGCTATTTTTTTTTATTTTTTATTTTTTTCCTTTGGAAAAAAAAAAGATTAAATCACTAAATTACGTAGCAAGAAATTATAGATGGAATAAATACCACAAGAAAATATTATACACATTAAAAGTTAATATTTTTTAAAACCTAATTTAATATAACTTGATGTATATTTTTACACTGTAAAATTTTCTATAAAAACTAAAATCTCTAACTTCTTCTTCAAATATAGCAAATTTATTTTGTGGTCACATAATTATAATTTATATAAATTAACTTTGTAAACACCACTTATTTATTTATGTTGAATTTTTTCAATAAATAAGTGGTATTTACAAAGTTAATTTATATAAATTATTAAAATCTCTAAATTAATAAAATAGTATAGTTAATATATTTTACTAATTTACCTGTAAAATAATTTTTTATCGAAACTACGGACCTAGAAAAAATACCTTAAAAATATCTATCTTTAAATTTGGAAGATTAATGATAAAATAATAACTGTTTTTTAAGTCACTTGTTTGTATGCCTCGAGGATTTAAAAAATAAAAACATTTTGTACTCTTCTCAGAACGTATTTTATTGCCATAAATTATCCACTGATGAAAATATTAATTTTGCTAGCTGAGTATTATTGCTTTCTCCTAACCTTTGAATGTTACCTTTGAAGCCAGGTATTGCTATTAATATCAAAGGAAACTTTCAAAGGTCACCATTGACATCATTAAATATACAGAACCAAATCAACGTTTATACTTGTTTCCTTCAGCACTTCAGGCACATTGTGTACCAACAGTTACTAAGGTTTTTTTTCGTAATTAGTAATTTTATCTTCATATATAATTTTAATTTCATATACATATATATATTCAAGGATGAATATTTTCATCTGGAGTGCGTATAATTCTGATCAACCCCATTCACAATACTTTCGAGTATTTTAAAATTTTTCAATAACACAAATACTGGATTTTTGCCTCCATAGAGATCGCCATTAATCAAGATGTGCAGGGTGTCTAATAGCTAGTAGATAAAACATTACAAGTGGATTCCTACCTTAATAATGAGTTGAAAATGTTCAAACAATCATGACTAATTAATAATAGTTGTGGATGTATTCAATATCAAAGTTTGATTTTTTTAAAAAATATTTCTTACTTATTTTTTGCAAACTGTTGAACTATAATTTCAGTAACTTATATCGATATTGGAAAATTGATTTGCTTTAATAGAAGTCGAATAAAATGACGAAAACCTTGTAAAAATTGAAAAAAAAATCATGAGAATTTGTGTGTAAAGTTTTAGCTACTAGTTTTATAATACATCCTGTTAATCTCACAGAGACATAATTACCACCGGCGACATCTATATACTGGTTCATCGGATGAGAAATTTCAACTACAGATAGCGTTAGCGTAAATCAAAATGAAACGTGGTACATTTTATTTATATTTTTTTTATTCGGTCATCCAACAGGGAGACATAATTGCTTGGTAAGATAAAATACAGAAAAATAGTTAAATGTCTCCCACAATTAAAGGATGAAACAGATAGGACATAATTATAGATAAGCCAATTTGATGACAGAAAAACAATTTTACAGTTTCATTTAACCGATTGTTTCTAATTTAACTTTAACAAAAACATAAAAGGGTTCGTAAAGAATATACCTAATATACATGGTCACGGAGGGGGACGAGTTTCTAATATCTGCCTCACTATATGACGATACTCTTCATATTTAGTATTAAAAATATGTATTGAATTCAAAAGGCAATTATAATCTATGCGTAGAATGCGTAATATGCGAAGAATGAGAGATGATTTTCTATTGTTGATATGATAAGTTGGAAGGGAAAAGAGTTACTTCTGTCTGGTAGGTCGGAATGGGACATGGAAAGATAGCAAGCTGGTGATTTCAGGAGAATCAATAAGGTTATGAATTATATGGAAAATAAAGGATTGATCGGACAATATTCACCTGTTTTCTAGTGTCCATAAATAACATACATAAAACTTCCAAAATTTTTATAGGTGTGCTGGTCAATCTTGCGTGGAATCGCGAACGTTAGATTGTGTAAAGTGATCACTTAAGGAGGCCCTATAAATACCCAAAATCTTCCAAACCTACTTTCCCATATAAATAGCTTCATCTCTGTGAAACATCACACATAATCATTTCCCTGTCCGTCTGCCCGTAACTTCGTGTAACGTCTGTAGTTTCGTTCGAATTCATGGCAAGAAAAACTAATTAAACGGCCGGAGATGGGGCTTGAACCCCGGGCCACCAATCCCGAACCGGACGCTTCACGCATGTTGCTACGGCCACCTCTCAGTGAACCGCCAAAAAGCCACCATAAATACATAGGTACTAGGGCTTAGCAAAGGCGCGAACTATATTCCACAATTTTTGACTGGTTGCAACTAGTCTATAATATATCTTGATTAATGACGATCGTAATTTATTTTACACATTTAAGTGCTCCTAACTCACCATATTGACCGTAGAAATGCGATATAGGCATATCTATATCGCTCAGATTAGTGTTTTTATTTTAACCGTTGACACACTAACCGTTATTTGAGATTTGTATCTGATGATGTTGATGGTTGGTATTCCTCGTACTAGACAATAGTTTTCAGTTACCAATCATCGATACAATCAGATACAAATCTCAAATAACCGAACCGTGTGTAAGCGGTTAAAATAATGGTTTAACCATCACTAGCTCAGATATTGATTTTGACGACATGAGATTCGGATCTTTGACAGTGTGTAAAGTTCGTATTGGTTGCGTCATTTGAATCCACTCGCAAAACACAGCCGGTCTGTTCAGAGATCGTTTTGTGCTGAACCCTGGACTATTGTTAAACTCTTGTTAAATTACAGAGGGAAAATGTCATCCGTGGATACGAATCTCCAAGGATTATACTTGGAAAAAAATTGGGACGAAGAATACCTAGAAGAGTTTCACACTAGCAAAAAAATCCATGTAGTTAGATATGGAAACAATCGAGACTCGTGAAAGTGTTTGAAGAGTCGTGCCTCATTTATTTGAGAACTAGCTGTAGCCCGTCAAAAATGACGGAACATAATATACGTCCTAGTATATACAGAGTGTTCCGTATCTCGACGTCAAGCCGAAATTGGGTGATTGGCCAAGTCATAATAGTTAACAGAAAAATATTAAAAAAAAACAAAAACAGTCAGTTAAAACTGGGCAAAGTATTGATTTTGAATACTTGCAATGGTCAAAAAGTGACATTTTCTTCCAAGATGGAGTAGTTGGCTTTGAATTTTGGACAAAAGTTTACAGAAGCATTATTCAGGATTACATAATAATAAAAAAAAGAAGAAAAATAAAGATTTATAGCAACAGGAGTGAAAAGACCGTCACAGAGTGTAGATTTTTTTGATTCTTATAATTTTTATAACACATGACTTAGATTTTTTAAAAATATTATTCTGATAACTATTATTATTGACTATTACAACCTATCACCCGATTTCAGCCTGACGTCGAGATACGGGACACCCTGTATTTATAGCATCTTTTTGGCGATCTTTGAAGAGGTGGCCTCATCTCCGGCCATTTTTTTAGCCGTGAATTTGAACAAAATTACAAGAAGTTAGGAGACAGACAGACGGACGGGCGGACAGACAATGAAATTATTATATTTGATATCCATAACGAAGGCCATTATATGCCAATACAATTATTGAAGGAAAAAAGAAGAAGTAAAAAAAGTTTGACCTTTTAAAATAAATAATAATGAATTGTACATACGTAGGTACAACAGTGGAAATTAATGTACCTTCACATATTGTGGACATCTAATCTAAGTAGGTTTTCGTGTTAAGAATTTTATACACTAAAATAATAATATATTTTACAACATTTGATACTATTCCGTTGGTCAATAAATAGTCGACAATACAGCGTAGGTAGGTATTGCAGTTTACCTATTACCATATTGATAGCTTCTGTTCGACTCCTCCTGGGTGTATATACAATACTGAGTATTGTATATTATATAAGGCATGCAAATTTATCAGAAAAAGGCATTACCAGTAATTGGGTAAAACTGTGAATTCAATACCGGCTTACTGGTAACTTACTGGTAATTGTGAAGGTGTCAAAACGTGAATAATTTTATTATTTAACTGTAAATAGTTTCGGATATTTAATACGAACCGTATGTATTTCCGAGAAGCATATCTCGACGTTTTGTTGAATACTTATTTTATACGAACCGTATGTATTTCCGAGAAGCGAATCTCGACGTTTCGTTGAATACATCCGAAATTATTTACAGTTAAATATGTCTAACGACAGTAATAACAACCTTAACTCTTTAATAATTTTATTATGATATAAAACAACAAAAATAGATTTTTTTATAACCGTAACGAGCGGTAGTGTAGCAAGATATGAAGCACTCTATACTATTACAATTATTTTAGAATTTTTATTGATATCGATTATTGATTTAAGAACTTTGAAATTGGTATATATGTGTATGTGAATTTATTGTCGAATTTTTATGGTATATTTTATTTTATGTATTTAATAGCTGTTCTTTTTCCTTTTCTTCTTTTTTCTTTATTATTTTAATTATTTCTCTTTTTCTTCCTTTTTCTCCTTTATATTTTCTCTCCATGTGCCTCAATATAACATAAATATATAATTTGCAATCTATATGGCGGATCAGGTTGTAACGTATCCACCTGTACACCTAAGCTAAATACCTGACTATAAAGTTTAATAATATAAGTTTTACGAAGAGCCCAAAGCTTGAGACTTTAAGCTACCGAATTAAGCTTTATTACGACTTTTGTGACTTTTAAGCACACACTTTATGCTTTAAGCTTCTAGATAAAAACTTAAGTCTAACTTAGAACTTCGGAAGTATATTTACATGAAAGCTAATATTATTTTTTTTTTGTTAGAATTTATATTTTCGAAATTGGCCAGTCGTGATCTATCTAGTGGTTAGGAAAATTCCTCCTCCGTTCTGTCCGTAGCTATCCAAAATTCTTTTGATATGTGGTGAGATTCGTATTCTTATTAACGCGACTAGACTAATATAGATCGAATTCTTACCTAACTATGGAAATAACAAACGCACGTAACTAATCCGTACTCGTCCTTCTAGAAACCGCTCTAGAATTCTACAGTTTCGCCTATATGAGAGATAGCCGATATCGTCCACGTCCGGAGTTGGCCTAAAAGCCAATTATATGCGGCGTAGCCTAGGAATAAACGCTAGTAGCAAAACTCCCTTACATTGAACCGCCATAACTATAATACCATCGGGGTTAAAATACTGTAATATAAAACAATACAATCGTTGCCAAGTTAACGGCATACGCTAAAGATTCCGCCCGCATTGATTATCAACATCTCATAATAGCAGCTTAGAACAGTGTCAGCACAACCACATGCGGCACCCATTTATGACAGATTTACAAGATATAATAGCATACGTTATATTCAAAACACAAGTAAGAAACCTACCGATAGCGCGTCTCACGTTGTCCAATCTGCTCAATCTGTTCATAGTACATAGTAGGGGAAGACAAACATATATATATTCACAACAACTAGGCGCAACAGAGGCTCAGGGCAAGCTTTGTCTGACATTATCGCAGCCCGAGATTCTAAGGGAATGGAAGATACAGATTTGTAAGTGAAATTTAAGAAGTGTCTAACCACTTCTGTTCAAACGTGGATTCTAGATGCCCCCCCCCCCCTGTAGGGGGGAGGGGGATGCGGCCCCAGAGCATCGCCGCATCCGGTGGTTAACTCCTGTTTAGACATAACCTCCCACACTAAGCTGCAGACCAAGATCAAGCCGAGACTCTATTGCTCCTGCTGGAATCCTCCGAAGTCCTCGCTTCCCGGCGACAAACATATCAGGAAGAAATCCCGCGTCTGATATTAAGGTTTGTATATTGTCCCGCGGGGCAGTCAAATTGACTGGTGTATATGATGAGGATCCCACGTTGCGGCTACATGAGCCGGATTATTATGATGTTTACTGCTGATTAAAGGGCTGAATGAACTAACTGGGTGACTGGAAAAGACTCTCCCTTGAGCGCGTCAGTCAGAGCCATGTTAGCATCGCCAAATATAGTTGATGTGATTGATCCCACGGTGTAGTCTTATTGACTAGAGATATTAAATGATGGTAAAACAGCATGATTATTACAGTTGATTGTGTAATTCCTGATGTGTTTCTCGCTGGCCGGGAAGGGAGAACCCCGAAGGTCTCTGTATACAGCAAGTTAGAAAAGGTGGTGAATGATGAGAATGATGGTGTTAGTAATGCCATCGCGCTCCTGAATGCGGTCCCGATCATAAAGTTGATTGTTAAACTGCTGACAGATCTCGTTCATTAAAGCGGTCCCGAGCATAAGTATTGATTGTCGAACTGCTACCTGCATCTTATAATTTCTCGTTCATGAGGAACGTCCTATCTCGTCCTTGAGTACGGAGTTATTACATTCACATACATTCATAACCAGAGCCCGAGCTCGTCGCACCAAGGGGACTGAAAAGACGTGAGAGGTTCTTCCCCTTAGATGTTAGAGGGGTAACCGCATCAAGACCTTCAGACCATCCTGTAATTCTTGGCTTTAAAACCCAGTCACAACCGGGTAGATACAGTTAAGATGGCCCTACCTAGTCCCTGACCTAAGGTGTCTCTCCAATCTAATCAGACTCCATAGCCGAGAACGCGCGCTCCGACATTCGACCCTGTCTTGCCACGCGAGTAGATCCAACTTCATCTTTTTCCACAATCGAAATTCAGCCTCCCAAGATCACGGGGCGTGAAAGACGTACAACTCCTCGCCTCCCGACCATGAAGAGACGAACTTCCCCATTCGGTTCTCGTTCATTATCCCATTTATAATCCCCGCGTGCCTAACCTTAAGAGTCTAGCGCCGGTAATAAGATCTCATTATGCTACGTTGGAAGTTAATATTGCACAACCGGGCGAAATACCTATTTTCCGCGAACCTATTCAATTTGTAAAACGCAATAATATGTATTTATATATGTTAGTAAAACGTTTGAAATGCAGAATGCACGTATGATGACCTCGCTTCTATCCTAAAGATAATTAAGATATAATCCCGACGTTACGTCCCGACATCAGTACTAATTTGTTTCCGCGTCCGTTACCGTCGGCTCTGAACCCACGTAATGAAATGAATAGTGACCATGTGACAATGACAAATTATATAGCACGAACATTCCATTTGTTACACATAAGAAAACATCAGGAATAAATAATATTAAAGGTTCTTATCTTAGTTCTGTAGTTGGTCTGCTTCCGGGATGGCATCCAGATCCGAAGTCATATAACGGGTCCTCTCCAAAATTGAGCAATTACCAGCGCCTGTGTAGCCCTTCATTTCCCTTGTATATATATTTTAATATCAGCGCCTGTAAAACTGTATTAGATCCTAGAAACAAGAAAACTATCCCTCTACGCCGAGCACATGCAGAACATAAACCCCCTCAATCTAGTTCATCCACGGTTAAGAAAAAAGGCGAAAGAATAGTAATAGTAAAAGGTCCCAACAGAAGTTGAAGTTCTCTGTAAACTGTCCATATCCTCTAGTAGCGCCTGTGTTTTCCAATAACAACCTTCCAGTCATGTATTTAACATAACGTCCTCCTTGTGTGTATGTGTGCTTCAATATCTGCCATCCAGTTAATGGTTCCCAAAATAGTGTTTTCCTTGTATATATATTTCAATATCAGCACCTGTAAACCTGTATAGGATCCTAGAAACAAGAAGACTATTCCCTCTACGCCAAGCACATACAGAACATAAGCCCTTTCAAACTAGTTCATCTACGCCGTATAGTGATATCACAAGCAGACATAAACAATACAATTACAAGTATGCTTGCGTTCTCCCCCACCTTGGTGGAAATATTCGCATTCGTATTCACCGAATAGTAGGCCTGATATTCGTATTCATGAAGGTAGTATTCGTTGCATCAAGGTTATTATATTTACAAGTATGTTCAAGTTCCCCCACCTTGGTGGAAATATTCGCATTCGTATTCACCGAATAGTAGGCCTGATATTCGTATTCGTGAAAGTAGTATTCGTTGCATCACTCTCAATAATAAAATCATATAGATAAATAATTACGGTAACTCATAAAAATATGATATTACTTATATTAAACGAACAAAACAAAACAATCTGTCATATAAGTAAATAACGTGATCACGGAAGACCGAAGGTTAACTACCCCTGAACAAACCGCGAACTGCCCACAATCATGGAAAATGTTGTAGAAAACATTTCAAATATCTAATATTGAATGAATAAAAACATTGTCATATGAATAACTATCGCGGCTACGGAAGACCGAAGGCTAACTACCCCTGATCTAACCGCAAACTGCCCACAATCATGGAAAATGTTGTAGAAAACATTTCAAATATCTAATATTGAATGAATAAAAACATTGTCATATGAATAACTATCGCGATTACGGAAGGCCGAAGGTTAACCACCCCTGAACACACCGTGAACTGCCCACAATAGTGAAAAATGTTCTAGAAAACATTTCAAATATCTAATATAGAATGAATAAAACAATGTCATATGAAAAACTATCACGGCTACGGAAGACCGAAGGTCAACTTGTCTGAGTTCGATAGGCGGCGGTAGTATAACAATTTTTATTCATATGCCAGGCTGACCTGTAAATAATATCTTGCATTCGAAGCAGAAAACCCTTTCTAGAATCAATAAATGCGGCCCAATCCAAACAGACACAATATACACAATTCGAAATACGTCTTTATAAGAAATTGATAGGAACAAATCGTATTTAAACGACTGCCCAATGATGCGCAATACAAACATGTAACGAGTTCAAATAAACCACACATTCATGCCTCAATAAAATAAATATAAAATCCAGATGCATTTTTAAAATATATTATTTGGAGGAAATCTCTCGTACGATTTGAATTTATATCACGCTTACAATCATGATATCAAAACACATAATTAAATTCTCGTACCAATTGAAACAAGATCAGACGAGCAACCGCGACATTGAATACGCACAACTCCTCCGAATACAGCCCGATAGTAAAATTAATTAACCGTAATAGAAAATATAAATGTGTTCCCCAGCTGAAGACCGGCTGTATCTAAATTAAATTATTTCTATACAACATGTACAATTCGAAATACGTTTTTATAGGAACTTGATAGGAATAAATTGTGTTTAAAACGTTTGCCCAATGATACGCAATACAAACATGTACCTTGCCCAATAACCTCACATCCGTGGTTTTAATAAAATAAATATAAAATCCAGATGCATTTTTAAAATATACTATTTGGAGGAAATCTCTCGTACGATTTGAATTTATACCACACTGACGATCGTGATATCAAAACCACATAAATACTCCGATCCCAATTATGTCCAAAACAATACAAATCATATAGAAATCCGTGCATTCAATCGCCAGCACAGACAACACAAAATTCCTCCGCATATTCGAAAGTTACACAAGTATTAGGAAAGAACGCCCGCTGGATTATCACGCAAAACTATGAATTATTAAATCTGATGAGCGCATAGTAATATAAGGTTCCAAATATAATACACATAAAAGGCAATAGAAATAAATAATATTGGAAATGCTTATCTGTTCACTGTTCCAATTCTCCTTTGAATTATTATCAACCTCCGGCTTTTTCCTCGGTCCAGCTAAATTATCTTCCTTACTTCGGACTCTCCTCGACAAAGCCTCGGCCGACCTTCAAGCTGAAAACTCAAGTGCCGCTTTCTAATTTGTAACGCCTAAAAATAGTCCCTATCTCCCGCCATCTTTGATTCCAACTAGCGTGTAAAAGTCAAAGTCTAACTCTAAGGACGCGTTTCATTGGTCAGATTCTTTACGTGGACAACCGCCTTTGATTGGCTAGATTCGGTGCTAACGGCGCACCTGTAATTGGTCCATCTCGTTAAACAAAATAATATAAAGCCTGCTTTACACGCCCGCGTGCAGAAATAATAAAGCTCGCCCGCACCTACTTATCCGGCAAATATTTAATTATAGAGTATTTAACGGGTTGTGAAGCTTCTCTTTATTATAAACTTTAGCAGATAGATATTTTCGTATAATTTTTCAGCAATGTCTATTTGAATAGGCCAATATCGTTACAAGCTGTTTCGGCTTGTAGGGCAATTATCAAATAGTGTGCTGTTAAAAGTAATTATTAATAATTATTATTCTACCTCGAAACCACGGGCGAGATTTTTACTAATCTGCTAGTCTGCGAATTAAGTATGATACGATAAAAATTACAATTTGTAACCTAAAAATACTTAATTCAAAATATAATATACCTACTAGCTGTGCCAGCGCGGCTTCACACGCGTAGATTCTTAATAACTTTTAGTCATATTTTATCAATGTGTGTATTAACCTTAACTTATAGATATATATCGTCGGGAACTTTTTTATAGAACTTTTTGAGTTCTACAACTTCTATAAAGAAGTATTTCTATTTTCTTTTTCTGTAGAGAATTTCTATAAAGTATTTGAATATCTCTTACCTCGACCATTTTTTCGTAGACTTTAGTTGTAAAACAGGTCACCACAAAAAAGCCCTTTTTAACAGGATAATGTATAGTCTATGTCCACCCTGAAAGTCCATTCTAAATTTCGGTGAATGAATTTTTGAAATCGGATGAGTAGTTTCGGAGATTACCCCCTACATCCAAAATTATTAACTTTACCTCTTTATGTATTAGTATAGATTTACTAAGTTTATTAATATATGCTTACTATTATTACTGTTTTCTATATTATTAAATTGCAGATAATTTAGTTTGCATTAACCATTTCAAAGTCTAGTGTTCGTCCACTCATACGAAGATACAGTCGTATCAAAATCGGTCATTGTTAAATTAATCAAAATGATTTTGTGGATATCTATATCCACAAAATTGATGTAATAAACGTCAAAAGATTTTTTTCATTTCGTTTCTAAATACAAATTCTTACTATCAAATTCAATATGAATTAGGTAGTACGCCTACGATAGTCATCATGTATTATATATACCATGGATCCCTTTCATGAAACACCACACCTCAACGCAAATTTTCAGCTTTCCATATATCTTCCTGCAGTCGTAAATCGAGGACATGTACAAGCATAGTTTTTTTAAGAGATGTTTAACGGTGTTGATTTCAATAAATCTTCTTAGCGGTCCGGTAGATGTCAACGGCATAAAAAAATCTTTTGAATTCACAAACATATCAACATGCTGAAAACATAAAATATCACCAATAGGTTGTGAAAGAATGAAATGTGCAGTCACAAAAATGTCAGTTACGATAAAAGTAGATTTCCTAAACGCGCTCACTTAATCTAAACCTTTTAATAGCATTCTTTTACATTTAAATATTCCTACTAATTGACACTCTTATTTTCCTGGTCATCGTGTTCAAAAATATATTTCACAGTGTAGGACACGTTACCAAATTTATTTTTCTCTGCCCAGGCTGTATGGAGTAGGACTAGGTTATGCAGTACAGTGAACATATTGACACATTTCATCCAAAAAATAATGTTTTTTATATAATAATAAAAATTAACTTTGTTTTCACCACTTTTGTATTGAAAAATATCAACATGTTCATGCTCTTTCGTCAGGATACAATTGTATACCAACAAATTAAATTAAATTTCGAAGTAAAGACAATCAAAATATAAAAATTATATATGTAAAATGAATAATATAATAATAATTTAATTACCTACTAACATGGAAACAAATTTAAAATATAACTGTTTGTAAAAAGGACCTGGTTATTTATAATATTCAATTGACTATTAATTTATTATTAATATCTTTTTTATCGTATGACTTGCAGTCAATTGAATTATTTTGTAGAAAAAATTAAGTAAAATTCATCAACTAATAATGTTTTACTTTCAATTTCACTTACGTTCTGAAAAAATGCTATGATTTATTAAAATCTAAATTGTTATTCTTGATATTTTTATAATATTAGGTCCTTACATATGAAATTGACGTTTTGCCGTACTGGCAAATTTGATCTCAAATATCTTCTCTTTGGTAAGGAATTCCAAATCCAAATTTATACAGCTATTTACTCATGTATTTGTGTTTTGAAAATTATAATTCATTTGTTTTTTCCTCAATTGTTTTTTTCTTTGCGTCACTCAGTTTACAAAATGAAAAACTTGAAATATCGCGTTATTTACGAGTACGAGTTCCACTGTGGCACCAGTGCTGCAGAAACGGCTCGAAGGATTAATGATGTGTATGGCGACGGTGCCGCAAAAGAAAACACAGTGCGTTTTTGGTTCCAACGTTTTCGTTCTGGAAATTTCGACCTGCAGAACAAGCCCCGTGGACGGCCGGAGACCAAAGTTGATAATGAAGAATTGAAGGCTATTGTGGAAGCGGATCCATCGCAAACCACATCCGAGTTAGCTGCAGGCTGCGGTGTTAGTGATAAAACTGTTTTAATCCACTTGAAGCAAATTGGTAAGGTGAAAAAGCTTGAAAGGTGGGTACCTCACGAATTGAGTGAAGCAAATCAACAAACGCGCGTTGACTGCTGCGTTGCATTACTCAACCGGCACAATAATGAAGGGATTTTAAATCGAATCATTACCTGTGATGAAAAGTGGATCCTGTACGATAATCGGAAGCGCTCATCGCAATGGCTGAACCCTGCCGAACCAGCCAAACCATGCCCCAAGCGAAAATTGACTCCAAAAAAGTTACTTGTGAGCGTTTGGTGGACTAGTGCTGGTGTCGTTCACTACAGCTTTCTTAAATCTGGCCAGACGATTACGGCAGATGTCTATTGTCAGCAACTGCAAACCATGATGGAAAAGCTAGCTGCTAAACAACCGAGGCTGGTTAATCGCTCTAGGCCACTGCTGCTTCATGATAACGCTAGACCACACACTGCACAACAGACGGCTACCAAATTAGAGGAGCTTCAATTGGAATGTCTAAGACATCCACCGTACTCTCCGGACCTTGCCCCAACAGATTACCATTTTTTTCGAAATTTGGATAACTTCTTGCAAAGGAAAAAATTCAACTCCGATGGGGCAGTCCAAACCGCCTTCAAAGATTTTATTGATTCCCGTCCGAATGGTTTTTTTAGTAAAGGGATCGATGAACTACCTATGAGATGGCAAAAGTGCATAGATAAGCAATGGTACATACTTTGATTAAATAAATATATTATAATAAAAAAAATCGGCTTTATGTTCCTCCCATACTAAACGCCAATTTCATATGTAAGGACCTAATATTATAAGTACTGGGGGTCTTGGTCACTAAATAATACTATTGTGAAATGATACAAAAGGTGGGTTGGAGAGTGTCGGCTGCAGCTACGCTTTATAACATGCACTTTTGTCAAAAACTGAATAAACAAA
This sequence comes from Agrypnia vestita, assembly GCA_016648135.1. NCBI lineage: Eukaryota > Metazoa > Arthropoda > Insecta > Trichoptera > Phryganeidae > Agrypnia > Agrypnia vestita. The sequence continues at coordinate 104,003 of JADDOH010001940.1, forward strand.
TAAGAAGGACGTGATTATTATTTGTAAAATTAAAACATTACTTGGTTTTAGGAATTGAAGAAATCTCATTAAAAACACATCGTTAACTTATCAATTTATTGCATAGTACTTTAAAAATAACTGTTAAATAAACATAAATATAAAAAAAAAACAATTTGAGTTGAAATAAATTAATTTGAATTACGCACATGGGTAGTTTTTTTAAAGTTTGATGGTAAAATGTTCACAGATTGATTTTTGAAACTTTTTTTAGATTTTCATCATATTACTAGATCATGCGTAATATTATTCGTGCGTCTGTGTACAACGTACATTCCACATGTGCTTTTTATCGTGATTATGAAGATGGTTGGGAAGTTGAATCGAACGACGACACAAAGGGTTTAGGGTTCAGAAAAGACTCGATTGTGACAATGCCAGCGGATGTTTCGAGCGTGTCGCGCTCACCTGCAGCGAGACCCGAACGGTAGGTATCATTTTTCTAATAAACACTTGTGTACATACGGCGACGTTGATCAAACAAACAGTCTACTCGCTCCGAATCCGTGTTAATTCGGAATAAAGAAATTGATCCAGTCCGTGACTAAATATCGTGCGTGCCGGTGTCGATCCGCGGTTCCTCCGCCGCGACGCCATGAGCGTGACGCCGCCCTACAGCGAGCTGTACCCCGCGGAAGAGGCGGGCCCGCTGGTGCCGGTCTGCAACTTCCCCCGCCGCGTCTCCCGAGGGTTCGAGAGCGACGGCCGCGAGGACGGCGACGACAAGGTCATCCTGGAGATCGGAGGGCCCGACTCCAGGCTCGAGGACGGCGCGCAGACCTTCTACCACAAGAAGTACGACAAGACCTCGCCCCACCAGCGGCCGGCGTACCGGGGCGCCAGCCCGGGCGAGTCCAGGGCCCGGCTGTACGAGGGCCCCCCGGACAGGGCCGCGGAGTACCCGGGCTTCGAGCCGCCCGGCCAGCACCGGGGCGACAGGTTCGGCGAGTACGGGGGCCCGCAGCAGCCCAGCCTGCTGAGGGCGGACGGCCTGTCCTGGCGGGAGAGGGCGCTGCAGCTGGAGAGAGGTTGCTCTCAGGCACTTTTTACGACGCCATATGGTGATATTAAAGTAGAAATAGCCATCTAATTTAAAGACAATAAGATAAATCAAACGTTTAATAGGTATCGTGATTATGACACCTATTCCTTTATAAATATCCATCCGGGAATAGTAGCCAACGAGTGTGCGGCGCATTGTTGAAATATAACACACACGCTTAAATTTGCAGTCACCTACTGTCTAAATTTCAGCGGGACTCGTTCAATTCTTGTGTCGTAGTTCTGGCAAGGCGCGCGCTGAGTCTACAGTATATCGAGGGAGTAGTGCATCGTTGTTTTTGTTTTCAGAATACAAGAAGTCCGCGTGCGATAGAGAGAGGACGAGGATGAGGGACATGAACAAGGCGTTTGATCTCCTCCGCTCCAAGCTGCCCGTCACCAAGCCCTCCAAGAAGAAGTACTCCAAGATAGAGTGCTTGAGGTAAGAACGGTCAGCTCGTAGATTTTTTAAAGGTACAAATACACACGCTTATTACTGGCATGCTCATTAGCATGCTTAAAACTAGAATACCCTAATAACTGTACACACTTGCTCATTATTAGCATGCTTATTTTAAGCATGCTCATAAATAAGCTAGCTCAAAGCTAACAAACAAACACACACGCTTATTACTGGCACGCTCTTGTCATACAATAGAGACGCTCTTGTTCAAAATGGAAACTGCAAACTGAAATCTCAATCTGAAAATTCAAGTGAACCAATAAAGTAAAATATTTTTGATTTTTGTTTTTATAATTTTTATTGTAAGATTCGAATCATTCATGTCTTTTAATAAAGTTTCATAAACATTATTTCTTGCTATATTATTTTTACACAGCGGTGACCGAGTATTTAACAGACATTCGTGATTCCTATAATAAGTCACGAAAAGTAATGTTTTATCGTCTCCCCAACGCGCCATATTTGTTTCATCTGTCGCGGACTGAGAAGATCGCATTGATAATCGCTACTAGCCGCGAATGACATAAGCATGCTCATAATAAGCAAGCCTGTTCACACATGCTCAAAAGATACCCCTTCTCATGGTGAATCACATTAGCATGCTCATAAATCAACCGGCGGTTGATTTTTAGGCATGTTTATCAGTAACTTAAAGCAATAAGATTTTTTGACCCTAGATTTCTGGCGAGATATTTTTCTAGTTAGTAATCAATGTCTCGATGCTTTTGTATTTTCGAGCTTGCACTTCGAGACTATCATTAGCTTTTGTAAACGTAAAGTGCACACTACCACAAATGAAACACTCATGTGTAGAGGTTTTTAGATGTGGGATTATTCTGTTCGATAGGATATTTCATCATATTTTCACCCGAGAATCTCACAAATGAAATAAAACTTTTCTTTCTATGTTTATCTACTTCAACTTCATAAATTAATTTGATTCAAAACTGAATTTGATTTTGCAAACCGTAATTTTAAATTGTTTGAGACTTCTCTATATTTTTTAGAATCGTAATCTTATATCTACGTTTAATGTTAAGTTCAATGTTTAATTGTATGCATTAATTTGGAAATTGCAGGAAACTCATAAAGCTTCTTACGATTGTTACTTTATACAATTTTTTTATAGAGATGCGAACAGGAATACATCAATATTCTTACTGTTTTCATTTTGCATACTAAGCTAAACGCTTTTTCTATGAAAATATGATTAACTTGCTGCTCAGTAATGGGACGGATAAAATCGAACTGTCAACCACTGGATCGCTAGGCCAACAATTATTTATTTATTTATCTTAATTATTTAGCTCCACACATAATGTTGTGTGGGCTAATACATGATTTAACTCAAACCTATTGCATTCCATCTAGTAATTTAAAAGTTTTTACAATAAAATTTTTGCATTCCACTTGACATATGTCCTGGTTTGTGTTTTCTGGGGTTTACGACCTTTCTGGCCGACGTTTCGGATCCCATTGTAGGGCACATCAACAGAGCTGATGTGTTGTTGTTAGTGTTGATGTTGTGGTTAAGTATTGGTTTGAAATACTTAACCACAACATCAACACTTACAACAACACATCAGCCTTGATGACGGACTCTGCAATGGGATCCGAAACATCGGCAAGAAAGGTCGTAAAAACACGGCTTAAGAACCCAGAAAACACAAACCAGAAGTTATTAAACGGCCGTTCTCTTCGTAAATATGTAAAATAAAATTTAAAAGAGAAGTTATACTTCTTTAGCAGTATCTAAAGTAGTATGAAGTTTAGTTAAGTAGGGCGATAGAAGGACTTAGTCAAGATATTAAATAGGATACATAAACTTTTATTAAATAAATATTTAGGTATATTTTAATCCAGTATCAGAAATATTACAGAATCTATAGGTACGTAAATAAAATCGAGTCAATTTTATTAATTATGATTCACATCTACTTCTAGCTTCTTCCATAGGTGGCTGAATTGGTACCTATGTGTCACTATTGGATAACGGCAAAGAGTTTATAATACCTTTGGTTTGTGGTAATTAAAGTACGATATTTATGAATGTTTTTGAAGAAACGTTGTCGAGATATCGCGTAAACACCATATCAATGATGGTTTCGCGTCGAGTCGTTGAGACAGTAGGATCATTATTTAGAGTTAAATTTAAATGTTCTTGGAGAATGTAACAAATAAGCCACTGTGTGCTCTGTTGTGTATCTTGCTTTGTAACATAGCTGGACAGAATGCGCGTGCGCATTTCACCCTGCCCCTAATTCGTTCACAGTCTCTTGCAAATAAAATTAACCGATACATAAATTATACACTTTTTACCCTATTTGACTGAAATATTAGAAAAATCTAATTAAGAGTATTTTATTTTAAAAAGCATATAGTCAATGTTTTCATTTTTTTAATAACAGTTGAAGACCCTATTGCAAAAAGCTGTTAACTAACATTCAAGTCATTTTGAGATACTTAACATTTGCATTTCGCCTTTGAAAAATATGTTTTATTGCTAATTCACGATTAATTTTTATTGATTTGTGTCACTAAAATATCAAAAAAGGATTTACAAAGTAAAAAAAACGCATTTATGCACAAAAAAATAAAAATATACTAATTTTCCCTAAAAAAATGTCGTTAACAACCATATATTCACCTCTGAAACTCATTTTTAATAGAATAACACCTTTTTAAAATTGGTAAAACACGAACATCAAACAACCCTTTAAATGCTATCCGTTTTTACCATCCATTATCCAAAATTACAAAATACCTGGTATGTTAATTAATAATACAAAACATGGTGTGTACCATTTAAAATTATTGAAAAATAATATAATATATACATATCACAATAGTCTTCAAATAAAAACAAATATATGACAGTACTGCCAGAGTAAAATTTATACTAACCATAAATATTCCAATCAAATTAAAAGGTGCGTTAATTTCAGAATGATGGCATGAACATGTTATTATTGAAGATAACATGTTCTTCCCATTAGTAACTGATTTGATTTTTATGAAAAAGTGTAGTTAACATGTTCATCCCTATGATTTGAACATGTTCTAATTATTTTTAAGCTCTGAACTTATTCCCAATGGAAAGAGCGTGTAATATTTAGTTTAGACGGCTTATTAACTCATTTTTGCCAAAAATGTTAGTTAACAACTTCTTGCCATGGGGTCTTCAGTTATGGAAACGGAATGAGTTTTTTTATAATACTTGTAATGCTTATTTTAGGTTTAGAAACTAAAATAATATTAATATATTACTCAAAAAAATTCTGTTGCGAGTTTTTGTAAACGCACTGTTACACACACTAATGCCGGTGGCTTTTATAAAGTGAACGGACCCTAACTTCGTGGTGTGAAAACTTTTGTTGCATGGCGTGCGCGCATATTAAACATAAAGAGATAGAGCTTCAAAAAATAACGAAAATAAACATATAAGGTGGAGGTCGGACTGATTATTGCTTTCGAGGGCGTAAATTATATGCACTTTGTTGTGGAGTGTTCACTTCTACAATAGAGGTCGCCAGTGTGCAATATGTACTAGTTACGTCGGCGGACTTTACTGCGACGTCTCTCAAGGGTTGAATCAAGGTCGTTAGAACAGGGCGCCAAATATTTGATGGTTTGTAACTGTCATCTCTATTGAAATTGGGATGTTTGTTTTCAATGGATGGATTTCAATGGACTCCCTCACTAATCTGGGTATGCGGTGCGGTTCTGTTGATAAGAGTTTTGCCTTGTCAAATCTGAAGAAGTGACAGAGATTCCCTTTGGATGCACGTTCGCAGATTGCCGATATATTGGAGTTGTTGTTTTTAATTGCTCCAATATGTTCCTTCAATCGTGTAGCGATATTGCGTTCGGTTTGTCCTATGTAGAACGCTCCACAACCGCGTGGTACTCTCGAAAATAAACATAACTCGAGAGCTATTTGCGATTTATTTCTCGGGACCCTAGCACATTTTCCAGGCCTGCGAGTAACCCAAGTATGTCCTTACTTTCAGAATAGCGATCTGCTACATCCGCCACCTGCAGTACATGGTGGCGGCGCCCCCCGAGCCCGAGAGCGCCGCCTGGGCCCCCTCGCCCTCCCCCGGCCGGCCCCGGCGGGGGGCCCCCCAGCCGCCCCCCTACCCGCAGCAGTACCCGGCCTACGGGTACATGTGACGGCGTGACGGCGACGCGACACCGGCACAGTGCGGTGCGGTCAGTACCGCGCGAAGGCGGGCCTTGTTGGGGAAGTTGTCGCGGTGAAAATCCAATGTGGAATGTGATGCGATTAATATTTTCCCGAGTGGATTTGAACATTTTATATATTTTGGAATCGAGAGAAGTATCCGTAAAGATATACCTAAAAAGCGGGCGCGTGCAGTGGGAACAAGAAGCGTGACTTTTATTTAACCGTATATTTGGGAAAAATATATCGAATTTAAATATTTATCAGAATATTATGAAATATTAAAATCTGAATAATATGTTATTTATTGTGATGTGAATATTACGAGATATATCTCTTATTTCTATTTGTTTTCAAAATATGTATATGTTTAGGAAAAAGTCATGCTTCTTGTTTCCACTGCACGCCCCTGCTTAAAAAAAGTATCATACCTACTTATATTTAGGTATATCTTTCATATACTCTCCATTCGATTTCAATATAGACATTTAAATGAGAATAACCATAAGACTTACCTGGCGTAAAATGCTCTACTGATTTGTATAATTATAAGGTTGTATTTATAAAAAATTTAAATTTAGAAGATTACGCGTTTTATTATTATCCGTAATTTTAATAAAAACATCAAAAATATATCAATGCATAGCTCGAAAAATTAACTAATTAAAAAAAAATTAATAGCTTTTTTGCGAATAGGCATGATGACAACATTAAAGAATTGAAAAATAAGTGATTTTAGAGAAGAAAACATATTAAAAAGATTCCAAAAAATGATTCAGTTTTAATATACACATTGAGATTAATAAGATTTTCAATAAAATAAAAGTATAAAATTATACATTCGGCCATTTCAACAGAAACACCGATCAAAGCGAATGACGTCACGCCTAATAACCGTCACCGTGCCTCTTGAACTGTTGTCATAGACACACTGCAATGTTTACTTAGGCTTGACGTCACGTCGACGCCATGACAGCTGCGGGCGTTTTCGCGTGAAATTAAAAAAAGGTTGAAGAAAATGCAATTATTTGCGTAAAAACTTGGGTCATTACTGAAATTATGTTATTTTCGGTAATAGTATACGTGTACCTTATAGAAGGTTATTTCAAAATCTGTCATCATGCCTATTGCTATATTATTAACGCACCAAATAGAATAAAAATTTGTGAGAAAATTTCAAATCGGTTTTTAAAAAAATGTTTATGGTACATATAACACATACACAGATGCATACAAGGTATATTAAATAATAACTAAAATGTATAATGTTTCAAAATAATATTGTTTACATACTACTTACAAAAAATATATATATTGTCGAAATATTAAGATTTTCCAATTCTGATTAATTTTCATGGGAAGTTATGAGACGAACTTTCTTTAATTTTTCTTTTCTCCGTTTCCAGATCCGGTAAGGGTTATAATACCTGAAATTATAATGTTTCATTATTGTTTTCTTACACTGATCTATTTATTAAATATACGACGGTAAGGTAGACTGGGAATATACAGGGTTATTTGGAAAACATTAATAACCTCGCAGGACTATATTCCTACCTTGATTATGACTCGAAAATGTTCAACCTATTATGACCAATAATTATGGTGATATGCGACATCAAAATTTGCATTTTTTTCAATATTTCTGACTTATTATTTGTAAAACGTTGGACTATCATCATAGTAAATTATATCAAATATGAAAAATTAATTAATTTTAATACAAGTCAAATAAAATAATAAAAACCTTCGAATTCCAATTGGAAAACAATCCAATTGGATTTTTTCAGGGTTTTTATCATTTTATTTAACTTGTATTGAAACAAATGAATTTTACGTAATTGATATAAGTTACTGCAATGATAGTCCATCGTTTTAGAAAAATTAAGTAAGAAATATTGAAAAAAAAAATGCAAACTTTGATGCCGCGTATCACCATAACTATTGATATTTTTAGGTCATGACAGCTTGAACATTTTCGACTCGTAATCAAGGCAGGAATATAGTCCTGCGAGGTTATTAATTTTTTTCAAATATTCTTGTATATAATTACGTCATACCGAATCTGTATTGTTTTATTACACTATTAAATAAATGGACAATAGTTTTTCAATATATAAGAATTAACGTGTTTTTTTGATTAAGTAGTTTTGAGCTTAGAAAAGGAGTAATGGGAGAATACTGCATTCCAATTTAAAATACTTACATAATAATAAACCATAATATTATTGTGGAAAAAATATTAATACGTACAAACAATTAATCGTGACATAAGCAAAAATAGTTATCTAATGTCAAAATATGCCAATTTTGCGGTCTAATAATATAAAATACTTCGTATTAATTACGAAAAAAAAAAAAATTATGTTCATGGCGAATTAGGAATCTGGGATAACATTGTGTTTTTACTACTTCGAAGAAACAATTAGTCTTGAGGTTATAGGGATAACTTCCAAGGTTTTGTCGACCAACAAAGAGTTATGATTGACTGATAATGATAAATATGTACCTAGATTGAATTGTATTTGCCCTTTTTCATTTTTGTATGCAGTGGACTATTATAGTTTATGTTCAATTCCAACGTCCAAATGCATGGACAGGTTTAAAAATATCTTGGATGAAAGTTTAAAAGTGACGGTGGGCGAAATTGATCAGAGAGGTCTAGGAAGATGACTGCTACGTTACTTGTGTATGCAAGTTGGGAGTTTGGCTCTTCATCTTGCCAATGAGCATCGAACACAGTTCCTACCGAGAGGGTTCATTGGAGGATCCTAGGGGGCGTTAGGGGAACGAGAGAGAAACTTCACAATTAAGAACCTCGGTATGGAGTAATCACAATGCCGACGAAAGTTTACCTCGAATTTTCTCGGTGACCTCATTAGGAAGGAAAGCTGGGAAAACTAAATTGAGAAAATGTTCAAAGTTTTTTGTGAAACATTGTGAAAATTCATTTTTAATATATTAAATATGAATCGAATTGAAAAACGTTTTTTTTCCACCACGTATTTAATTTAATTATTAAAACGTTTTCGAGATCCCTCTCATTATCAACAACAAGTTTTAAACTGAAGTTGAATAATTAATTCTGAGTAGAAAAAATTCTATAAGACTTCGGTCTAAAATGCTCCACTACTGAGATACAAGTAAGGAAACATGCATATAAATTAAATATTTGCATTGAATAGCGCTGAACGGTTGAAGTATCAGAGTTTTTTCGTCAAGTTTTTTTAAAATTTCTTTACATGCGATTTAAATTATATTAGGTCCTTATATATGAAATTGGCGTTTTGCCGTACTGGCAAATTTGATCTCAAATATCTTCTCTTTGGTTAGGAATTCCAAATCCAAATTTATACAGCTATTTACTCATGTATTTGTGTTTTGAAAATTATAATTCATTTGTTTTTTCCTCAGTTGTTTTTTTCTTTGCGTCACTCAGTTTACAAAATGAAAAACTTGAAATATCGCGTTATTTACGAGTACGAGTTCCACCGTGGCACCAGTGCTGCAGAACGGCTCGAAGGATTAATGATGTGTATGGCGACGGTGCCGCAAAAGAAAACACAGTGCGTTTTTGGTTCCAACGTTTTCGTTCTGGAAATTTCGACCTGCAGAACAAGCCCCGTGGACGGCCGGAGACCAAAGTTGATAATGAAGAATTGAAGGCTATTGTGGAAGCGGATCCATCGCAAACCACATCCGAGTTAGCTGCAGGCTGCGGTGTTAGTGATAAAACTGTTTTAATCCACTTGAAGCAAATTGGTAAGGTGAAAAAGCTTGAAAGGTGGGTACCTCACGAATTGAGTGAAGCAAATCAACAAACGCGCGTTGACTGCTGCGTTGCATTACTCAACCGGCACAATAATGAAGGGATTTTAAATCGAATCATTACCTGTGATGAAAAGTGGATCCTGTACGATAATCGGAAGCGCTCATCGCAATGGCTGAACCCTGCCGAACCAGCCAAACCATGCCCCAAGCGAAAATTGACTCCAAAAAAGTTACTTGTGAGCGTTTGGTGGACTAGTGCTGGTGTCGTTCACTACAGCTTTCTTAAATCTGGCCAGACGATTACGGCAGATGTCTATTGTCAGCAACTGCAAACCATGATGGAAAAGCTAGCTGCTAAACAACCGAGGCTGGTTAATCGCTCTAGGCCACTGCTGCTTCATGATAACGCTAGACCACACACTGCACAACAGACGGCTACCAAATTAGAGGAGCTTCAATTGGAATGTCTAAGACATCCACCATACTCTCCGGACCTTGCCCCAACAGATTACCATTTTTTTTCGAAATTTGGATAACTTCTTGCAAAGGAAAAAATTCAACTCCGATGGGGCAGTCCAAACCGCCTTCAAAGATTTTATTGCTTCCCGTCCGAATGGTTTTTTTAGTAAAGGGATCGATGAACTACCTATGAGATGGCAAAAGTGCATAGATAGCAATGGTACATACTTTGATTAAATAAATATATTATAATAAAAAAAAATCGGCTTTATGTTCCTCCCATACTAAACGTCAATTTCATATGTAAGGACCTAATATTTAGCAATTCTTCTTTTATCATGACTACCTTTTTGTAGACTTTGCTTGTTTAGGTATCCATTGAGATAAAAGGCCATGTCGATATCATTTTGAACATTTGAGTTAGGTAAAATTGCTGAAGTTGAAAACTTGTTATTGATAAAATGAGAGTGATCTCTAATTAACCATCACGCCGTTTCCCCGCAAGGGTAGGCAGAGAGGATTGAACGCCACACTCTTCTATCCTGGCACACCACTTTTGCTTCGGCCACATTCATACATCTTCTCATACACGTTCTACGGTTGTTGCGGCTTTTAACAGGGCCATCCTCAAATACTTGTAGTACCTGATCGTGCCAGGTCTTTCGCGGACGCCCTCTGTTCCTGTTGCCTTCAACACTCGCCTCATATATTTTCTTAACCATCCTTTCCTCGTTCATACGTTCCACATGACCAAACCGTCTCAGCACTCCTTTCTTTATTCTATCTACCACGCTACATTGCATTCACTTCTAATTTGTTCATTCCTCACTCTATCGACCAAAGATTTTCCACACAAGCGTCTTAGTGACCGCATTTCCACCGCATTCAGTCTACTTTCATTCCTCCTTTGCCAATTCCAGGCTTCGCCTTTTTCAAACGTTTTAACAATTAAATTAAATATATAGTGGAAAAAACAGTGTTTTTCAATTCGATTCATATTTAATATATTAAATTGGGAACTTTTATGATCTCTGTGGCGTTCAATCCTCTCTGCCTACCCCTGCAGGGAAACGGCGTGATGGTTAGTTAGTTAGTTAGTTAGTTAGAGAAAAGAGAAGCTCGGTATATAATGTGCTGCATTTAATGCTGGAATAAACCCTGTGGTAGTTGAAATTTCGCAAATAGTCAAATTTGGCGTATTTAATTTTACCAACTAATAATTTTAATGCACCAATTTTATTTGATTCACGTATAGATACAAAAATAAACATTATCCACTATAAATATTATTGAACATGTAAAAAAAATAATTTGACAACCCATAAAATCTTTGAGTAACCATAAAATTCACTCGGCGATGAAATCTTTCAGAACATCTCGGAGGACTATCCCTATCGATTCTTTGAGTTGATAGAGTTTATCGTGGCTGTTTCCGGGACTGACTGCAGTCACCGAAACACGGATGGACAGGCAGGAGCACCTCGCGGTCTCATGCTGAGGCCACGAGAGACTATCTTCACACACATCTTCGGCGACAAGTACTTGAATAACTGTAAAATGTGTATCAAAAAGACCTATCGGCCTTTTTGGTCCACGATCCACGGTTGACAGAAAATAATAAAATAAATGTTAACGCCGTGAGACCTATTCTTCTTGGTAGTTCTGCTGTTTGGTTTTCTTAGACGAAGACAATTTACCAAATGCTGCCCAGCGCAGACCTATTGAAACACTTGTTTGAAAATAAAGAAATCCCAGTTTGCCTGAAAAGAAAAATGTTCGATACATGTATTCTACCGATGTTGACATACCTACGACCTAGAAACAGCAACACTAACAGAAAAAGGCATACACAAATCAAAGTGCACACAGCGGGCCACGGAAAGGCAGATGCTCGGCGTGAGCCTTCGAGATAAAATCAGAAATAAGACGCCGAACAAAAGTTGCCGATATTATGGACCGTATTGGGAATTTAAAAGGGCACCCAGAATCCTACAGTGGAGGCCCTGGACGAAAAACAGAAGCGCCGGAAGACCTCCCGAAAGGTGGTCTGATGACATAGTCCAGCAAGCAGGAAGAACCTGGATGCGAAGGGGGGAAACGGAGATGAGTGGAGAAAAACGGAAGAGGCCTACACCCAGCAGTGGAGGGGAAAAGGCTGAGGAGGAAGAAGAAGAAGAAGAACGCCGAAGAGTGCGGCCGCGACGGTGCGAATGAATGAATCAACAAACACAAGTTTAAACACATTCTGCTGTTATCCTTTGTGGCACCGCGGTTACGAGTCGCCGCGTTGTATATTTTCATTGACGAATACACCAATATTATTTGCGAGATTTGACGATTAAGCGCGATAAAACGTTAACAAACAATCTTTGCATTATCGGTCGCCTGCGGCGCTGTGATTTTAACCTTTTCAAATGTGACTTACCGCGAAATGTTAGGACGAGCACCCTGTTGTACCAGCGGACCAGTTTGGTTTGTATTTCGCACATCGTCGGGGCGTACTGGAATGCAAAAATATTACGTTAAGCAAAATACAAACTCATTTTTTAGAAATAATAAACAATTCCGCTCTATCGTAAAATCCATCATTTATTGACACGATGGAAGCGGCTCCGTCAAAGTGTTGTTGCCGGCGAAGTAAGATGAATCATTTCTTATTAATAGTAGGTACCTACCCCTCCTCAGAGGTACATTATTAATTTAGTCGCCTTCCGCTTTTCAACTTTTTAATGACTTTCTACAATATTTACTAATTTAAATATCTTATATGGGTATTAAACTCGGTTCACTTTACGGGCTCTGTTTTATGGGTGGATATTATCCTAATTAATTCCGAGTAGAAAATCTTATACAGAACCTTGATCCAAAATGTTCCGCTACTGAGATAAAAGTAAATAAACCTGCATCTAAATTAAATACTTGCAATGATTAGCGCTGAACGGTTGAAGTATCAGAGTTTTTTCGTCAAGTTTTTTTAAATTTCTTCACACGCGATCTAAATTGTATTTATCAATTCTTCTTTTATAATGATTACCTTTTTGTAGACTTAGCTTTTTAGGTATCCCTGAAGATAAAGATAAATATCATTTGGAACATTTTAACCAAATTTTGTATAACATTTTTGCCTACACCTGTGTTCAGACTTACGAATATTTCATTTAGAACATTTTGTATACAATAAACCAGCTTACTTATGTAATTCAGATATGCGCAACGAATTTGCGTCGAAAATGTGGTAAAATAAAGATTCAAATGTTATGTAGTCACAATTTCAACATTCTGTGTGTGATTTCTTTTGTTGATGTCCGAGCCTTCACTTTTAGTTAAGATCAATATTTCTTTAAAATAATTTTTGTTTTTTGGCGTAAGAAGTTGGCGGTTAGCAGTGTCCTCTTTGATGTTTTTTATTTTTTTATTAATTATTTGTTTCTCTTGAATTTAATACATGTTGGTTAGAAAAAGAGCCACTCATCTCACTAGGATGAACCTGTGCCGAGATAAGTAGCTTACAATATAATGAGAACAAAATTCTATAAATATAAAATAAAATACTATATAACTATAAAATTCATCAATTGATTGTGTAGTTATAAATATAAAATATGGATACAAAAAATAAGTAGCTATTGAATACAACAGAAAACTATAAAAAATACAATAGAATTGAATTCTAAACAAAATAAAAATAACAATTAGCTATTATTGATAATAATAGCGAAAGTAAAAATAATATATGTGGTGTACAAAAGCAAAGACAGCAATTTCAAAAAAATAAAAATAAAATGTTTTTAAAGCTGTCACCGAGGATGACTAATTTAAAATGTATTGAATTCTTGATTTTATGCATCTTTCCCCTCCAAAATCATATTTCCTATGAAATATCGAATTCAGTACATTGTAAATTGGTAATCCTCCTACTGCATTAATTTTTTTTTGGATATTACTGCCTTTGCTTTTATACCACATATATGTATGAAAAAGATATATGTATGTTCGCATATATTATTAATTTAGTTTAATGGAAAATACACGAATTAAGACCTGTTTTCGCTAGTTAGGTATGATAGAATAATTAAAACGATAGGTTTTAGTGATTATTGACGAATTTATTGCGTACTACACACATTAGGTACACACCATAGATGATACAAGTTGGCCAACGCACAAATGTTGCCAATACATAAAATATTACATTGACCTATAGATAATAAGGTATTTGTGCATATGCAGTTGACGATAATAATGTCTTCACGAATAATGTTGCGTCAGAAAAATAACAGTAACATAAGGGTGTCCATACTGACTAAGACAAAATTGGATATCAAAGAAATTTGAATCCATTATAAATTACAAAGTGATATCACTTTATAATTTAGCGTAACACCCCCAATCATTTAAAAAAAAAAGACAATGTATTCGCAATCTTTATGTTTTTGGAAAGAACGATAAAGAAAAAAGGAGCCTTGTAAAAAAAACTTGTTTGTCCAAAACACTGTCTTGGTATTTAATGGCTGATACATTAGGAAAACAGATATTCTAGTGATGTGGGTTCTTTTAGCAAAAACCTTGTTTTTAAAAAAAATTACACAGACTCTGAATGAAAAGCTGGCTGACCGTCATAATTTTATGTTCACTGTACAAAAGTTGTGATGAGCATAAAAACTTTTTTAAAACATAATTTTTAAGATTAATTTTTGCGCATTACCTATAAGCAGTTTCCCAGTAAATAATATTGGAAGTTAGTAATGATATTTGGTGGTGATATTGGTAGGCATGAAAAATATATATTTTAAGTTTTAAATAGATTATAATATGATATCTGATTATTCAACATGATGGGTCATGAGTCGTGATAGTAAAAAAAGACATGCTGTTTTCGATAGAAATTTCGATTATTAAGGACTAATTATACTTATTGGTAGGTACCATTTAATTCAGAATTCATCAAGAAATGTTTATTGCAACCATAGAGTATAAAATGGTATAGAGCTGAAGTAAAGCTCTTCTTTAGGCAAGGGAATTTGGCACACTGCGGAAGTATGACCCTCTCGCATATGTATTTAAGACATATTTATAATTTAGTTTAAGTATTTATTTTTGCATAGGTAAATCCCCTGGTAAACAAAACGTATTTTTTCAAAAGACGTTGTTTTTTAAATTTTTAAATGTTTTTCCAAACCGTGTCTCTTCCAGTAAAAACGTTTTTTGTAATAAATATTATTTACTAATACTTTATAGGTACTTTTTAAGAGCAAACCTATAAGTACCAGACCGAGTACCCAGAAATTTACGTTAGTGAATGTCTTATATTTTGGTGGTCTGTGATTACAATTCTTAAAGTGGGTGATTTTATTCGTTGTTCGATATAAAAATATAAAATAATTTAATTAACTAGCTTTTAAAATACACGAACAGATTTTTATCGCCAACTTGCTGTGCCCGCGCGGCTTCACACGCGTAGATTTTTAGTAGGTACACTGTTTGAATCGTCATAGAACTTTCGCGAACCTTCTAGAACATTCTCCTTACAGAACTTTCAATAAATTTATTGAATGTACAGGAACCTTCTAGACACACCGACACATTCCGCCACTCAGTTTAGAACCTTATAGAACTTTCGGGAATTTTCTAGGACCTTCTCCTTCCAGAACTTTCTAGAGCAGGTTTTTTCGGAACCTTCTAGACTCATCGACACAGTCGACGCGAAACAATTTGAAGCATTTGCGACCTTCCCATAACAAAACAATGTGCTAGAAAGCACATTTTCCTCACCCACTCCCACCCACGCACAGCCACCCCCACCAAACTCGCATATTTTCAATGTGACACCAAGGGCTATCCACCACCATAACCACCAGTGGGTGGTTGTGGCTGGTTGTTGGGTTTCTTTATATATATATATATATGCATTATGAAAATGTTATTTTCGGGAACCTCGCGGATTTGTAAAAATATTTTATTTTTGTGCTATATTTCGGTTACACTGGGATAACCATTCTCAAGCTGGTCTCTCTAACAATTGAGAGATAACTATTCGATTTCTCTGACTTTGCCTTAGGTGTGGTGGTTGCCTTAGGCTAATTAATTTCTATTTTCTAATTGTGGGGGGGGGGGGGGCGTTGGGACTGATTGTTCTTTTATAAGGTTGGCCGGGTACTAATAAAGACATATAGCACAAAAATAACATATTTTTACAAATTCCGCGGAAGTTCCCGTAAATCATCTTTTTCATAATGAATTTACCACCTCTTCGCAAACTATATTTAACATAGATATATATATATATATATATATATATAGATTTATATATATAGATTCTCCGAGATGAGATTTAAAACTGAACAATGGGGACAATACTCACCGGAACACCGGGGGGCAGGCACACGCACGGGGTAGGGGGGCCCTGCACCGCGCCCCACCACTTCCTGAAGGTGAACTCCGCGCACCTCCCCTCGCCCCACACGCCCTCGTGGCGCGTCCACAGCACGATCCCCGCCACCACGGCGGTCTGCGGACATGGCTCGGCTCAGTTTGCGGCTTAAAGGAATCTTATCTATCATTAGGAATATTCTATCAAAGGTCATCGCTTTCTTCGATCGTCACCGCCTGGCAACACCGGAACGGGACGGGCGCGACCGGCGGCCCGGACCACTGCCGAGGCGGATCAAAATTTATTTCGCAGTCCGCGCCGGGCCAGTGAACCATGATTTTTTTACTTTCTCGAGTATTCTGGTGTTTTAATTAAAATAATAATAAGTGTAAATAAACAGGGAAATAATATCTTTAAATAAAATAACTATTTGTATAACACCTTTGTATTGAGTATCCAACTAGTTTGAACTCACAACTCACGGCAGAGTTCAGTATTAACTAAACAAAAACAGAATAACAAGCAATCAAGAAAGCATTAAGGGAAGAAAGAGACAGAACGTCAACTGTGGTGGGGGTTGGGTGGATATATCTAGAATTGGACTATGCGACAAATCTAATTGTTTATTAAGTAAATATTTTTTATCAATTTTTAATGATTTTTTTATTTCTAATGCTTCCAAATTATTGAGACGCATACCTATGTTATTTCTATTAAGTACATCTACACCCGAGGATTGGTCAAATGTGTGGTTTTTTTCTATCAAATGAATTGCAAATTCTGAATAGCCTACACTATTTAAACATCTTGTGTGTTCAATGACTCTGTATTTATATTCCTAGCTGTTTTTCCTACGAGTATGTAAAATCAATTGTAAAATATTGTAAAATAATAGTACGAGTGGCCTTTTTATTCTCCCACATTTGATACGACATCTCTTACACAATTTGCATACTGTGATCGGTGGTAAACTTCACAAGAGAATGTAGATTACTTCGGCCATATGGCTGGTGCCTAAACCACCACGACCACGACGGTAAAATACAAAACCCTCTTTTCTCCGCAGCGACTCTTTCCCATTAACAAAGCAATGGGTTAACTTGAATCTCCACAGTGGCAGTTGAAACAGAATATTCCCTCGTATTTTATTGCTTCCTGTTTGTCTAACATTTAAGAATAAATAATTGTAGGCATCTATGATTCTAAGTGACACTATATTGAGCGTGTCGAATTCTGCGAAAGCCGTGTACAGTAGCCTGCAAACATCTTGAAATTTTACGGCGTAGTGGGGAAAAGTTTGCGCATGTACCATTTCACTAAAGAGACCCAAATTTTGTCTTCCGCGCATTCCCCCACTACGCCAAAAAATTTGAAGAACTTTGCCAGCAATTGTACACAGGTGTGAATTTTCTTTGTCCCTTTCTAGCAATCTTCATATTGCACTGAGAATAATCTCATTCTATGTTTTATAGGAGGCATACCATAATAAGCAATTATTTATTGTATAAAAAATAGTTGTATAAAATACCTTTGTCGAAACTGTAAGCAGCCTGAAGATGAAGGCCAGGAGGGAGAAGCGCGGCAGCGGGGGCTGGCAGGGCATGGCGGGGCACGGCGGGCACGGGCTGGGGCACGGGCCGCACGGCGGGCACAGCGGCGGTGGGCACGGCCCGCAGGGGGGGCATGGGCCGCAAGGGGGGCATGGGCCGCAAGGAGGGCATGGGCTGCAAGGGGGGCACGGCGGGGGGCATGGGCTGCAAGGGGGGCACGGCGGGGGGCATGGTGGGGGACATGGCGGGGGGCAAGGCGGGGGGCATGGAGGGGGGCACGGCGGGGCGAATTTTGCTTTGGGGGGCCGCTCCGGAGGGCACGGTGGGGCGATGAACGGCGGCCGAGGGCTAGGGGTAGGTGGGGGACTCTTAGGCGGGCAGAGCGGAGGGCACGGCGGTGGGCACGGCGGGCACGGGCAGGGACACGGCGGAGGGCACGGACAGGGGCATGGCGGGGGGCACGGACAGGGGCAAGGCGGGGGGCACGGAGGGGGACACGGCGGACACGGCCGGGGGCATGGCGGGGGGCAAGGAGGGGGGCACGGCGCGGGGCACGGAGGGGGGCACGGGGGACACGGACGGGGGCAGGGCGGGGTACACGGCGGGCACTGAGGGAAAGGCGGGCAGGGTACCGGCCCCGTCACCATCTTGAGCCTCTCGCACGGTGACACGTGGCACTCTTTGCCGGGAGGCGAGGTCCCGGGAGGGACGGTGGCGCTGGGAGAGCCACCGCAAGGACTCCGGTCTCCGCCTGGAACAGGGCGACGCTTGTTGTAACGACAATTTTGTTTCAGTACCTACCGCATACAACTATTCAAAATGATTCCAGTCCCAAAGGTGGAAACTATATACAAAAGAGCATCAATTATACAACTTATCAAAGAAAACGATCACGCAAGTTTCGAAAAAAACACAACACCAAGATTAAGAGACAATTTTAAAATCCCAAAATGCAATATAAAAAAATATCAACAAGGTTTCGTATACTCAGGCATGAAATTTTTTAACAACCTTCCAATCGAAATGAAATAGATACAGGATACAGAACAATTGAAGAGCAAATTGAAAGAACAACTCTATGAACTGAACTAGACACCATTACCTTCAAAGTCAAAGACGTTCACTCTACTACTTCATCCTAGATATATAATATAATATAAAATAATTAAATGTAAGGAATTATATATAGAAATTCAAAGTTCCTTGTCCGAGCACAAGAGCAATGCTCTTAAATGGAGAGGTACTATGAATAACACAAATGTGTACAAATATGTAAAAATAAAAAAAATATAAAAAATATTAGTAAAAATATACAATTCTCATTTAAATTGCAAATATAATTTATCATCATAAATGCATAACTGCAGTGTATGGCCTCACTCTAACTAAACCTAACAAATCCAATCTACATATTCAATCCACCGAAAATAAGCCTTTTGAAAAAATCTAAAAAGTTCCTACTCCAAAATGTTCCATGCGTCTCTTATCTATGATTCGCATAAAGCAATGTTATCCAAGGAGAGTGCGTTTCAAATGTCAAAATATTGATGAAAGTTTCTTAACTTTAAAACGTAATCATTTTTTTAATATTTGCGATCGAATCAATTTGATTAATTTTTTTAAATCAGGGCACTTAACCATAAATTAAACATCTCAAATGTCAAAATATAGTACGAAAATTTCAAACTTAAAGCGTACCTAGCTTCCTTAATATCTACTCACCTGCCAATCAATTTTATTGGCAGGTGAGTAGATATATTGACATCAGGGCACTCAAGTTTATCGGGATACTGAGTCGGATTATGAGTCTAAAATGTTCAAGCTATTACGACCTAATATCAATAGTTAAGAAGACATGCGACATCAAAGTTTGCATTTTTTTTTTTCAATATTTATGACTTATTTTTTCAAAAACGTTGGACCATCATTACGGTAACTCATATCGAATATGAAAAATTCATTCCCTTTAATACAAGTCAAATAAAAAAATAAAAACCTTCGAATTCCATTGGAATTTTTCAGGGTTATTATCATTTTATTTAACTTGTATTGAAACGAATGAATATTTCGTAATCGATATAAGTTACTGTAATGATAATCCAACGTTTTACAAAAAATAAGTCAGAAATATTTAAAAAAAATGCAAACTTTGATGTCGAATATCTCCATTGATATTAGGTCATGATAGCATGAACATTTTCGACTCATAATAAAAGCAGGAATATAGTCCTGCGAGGTTATTAATGTTGTCCAAATAACCCTGTATACACGAGTACCTACATGCCTAGCTCGTAAATAATAATCTATCTGGTTTAATAAACAAGATTTTCAAAAAAAAAAAATACGAAAAATTAATGTATTTGCCAAATAAATTAAAAATGATACACAGCAAGTTAATTTATAACACGTGTTGATACAACGCCTCGACTAATGGTCAAATTGTTTACCTTTCACATTATCGAAGAGGTACTTATGTGACGTGATCTTCCTGGCTGGGGGTCCTCTATTTACAATCTGTCTGATCAGTGACAGGGCCGCCTCTCGTCCTTTGTTCATCGCCATTTTAGAATAATTTCCTACCAGCAATTTTCAACCATGGATTCCAAAAATATTAATATGCACCAAAGTAAAAACACTACAAATTTACTTCACTTCAAATCGATGTGACTGAGAATTTGAAAAGAAGAATGTTTTAAAGCAAATTGTCAAAAAATGTTTCCGAATTCAAAAATTTTTCCATCCATACTATGAGGAGGAACTTACCCGCATACCTATGTACTATAAGTTTAAATTATACCCACATAATATTATGTTATTATTTTAAATTAAATTTCTTATAATTACCTATAAATAATATTATATAATTATGTTAGTAAAAGTAGATGCCAAGGCAGGGGAAACAAAGTCCATATGTTAAAAAATGTAACAATGTTACTATGTATGAGATATTAATAAATACCACCAACTTTTTGCGGTTTCGTGATGTAGTTTTTACAGTCATGTACGTTTTTCCGTGAGAAATGCAGCTACCAACTACGTTTTTAATTACCCACTGCAAAGGCTTCCTAGACTAGCGAACAGATACGAGCAACTTGACGTTTTTGCCACCAACTTTATAATATTCAAACATATTTTAAAAGATGTATTGAAAGATTACTAGTATTTGTCCAATTGAACTTAAATAATTGGATCGTATTTCAGTTGTTGATCGAGTGAGATAACTAACTATTGTAACATTTTTATTATATTATGGTTTTCTAAGCTTGTGTTTTTGCTTTTCACTCTATATTATTATTATTTAATTTCTATTATATTATGCTTTCCTTAAGTTCCTGATTTTGTAATATGGTTGTTTTTTACCATTTTACTTTAAATTATATTTATCTTTATATATTTGTATTTGTATTTTAATTATCTGCTTTCCACTTAATTTCATTATTATTTTTATAGGTTATATTTTATTCTTGATTGTATTTCTTGAGCATCATTTAATTTTTATAAAGTTAACATTCCATAAATGTACACTTTACATTATTGTTTGTAAAAGCCCCGTAGGGCGTTAATAAATAAATATATAAATAAAGTATCTTAACAATCATATGTGGGGTATAAAAGCAAAGGCAGCAATATTAAAAAAATTAAAAAAATATGTTTTGAATGCAATCACCGGGATTACTAATTTAAAATGTACTGAATTCTAGATTTTATGTATTTATCCCTTCCAAAATCATGTTTACTATAAGTTTATAGGCTATATTTCCTGTAAAATCTCGAATTCGGTATATTATAAATTAGTAATCCTCGATGACAGCGTTAATTTTTTTTGGATATTACTGCCTTTGCTTTTATACCCCACACATATATTCATTGCTCAAATGTACCATTGAACGATTCAGAAATTAATCGTATCCGCTGTAATGATAGAAAACTTGAAATTTACCAAACAATGGTTTGTTGAAATATTCAAATAAAAACATTACACGGACGTAACGTCACACGTTCTACAACTTTTTTTTTTTGTATTGGGTTAACAATCATGCCCTTAAGAATACATATTGTTATTTTCTGAATATAAAGTAAGTACCTACCATGAATATTGGAGAAGCTTGGTTTTAAATGACAATCCCTGACCAATACAAATACTGGAAATATCTCATAACCTCACATCCACCGATACCAATACATATGTAGATTCGTAAGCAGAACTCATAAATATGTATCCACACATAGGTATGTATATATATAAATCGACATACTCGGTCGTATTCTGAAAATAGCAATATTGCTAATTCGCATGGGCGTACATTGAGAACAAGAAGCACGACATATATTTGGAAAAAAATCGAAATTAAATATTTATCTGGCAGAATATTATGAAATATTAAAATCTGTTAATATGTTAATTATTGTGATGGGAATATCTATTATTTCGGTTACTTTTCAAAATATGTGCTTAGGAAAAAGTCATGCTTCTTGTTCTCACTGCACGCCGCAGATTATTTCGGTATCTTGACAGTTGTAGTATAACAGTGTAATGTCGTCAATGTTGACAGGTTTGAAATTAATGAATTCAATCAATCAGAAAGCTCTAAAAAATAATTCACAAATTGTGAATAACTTAACGTTTGTTGCATAACTTAAAATGTAAAAATTGACGGTATTACAATGTTAAGCAATGACTGTCTAGAAACAGAGATAGCAATATTGATATTTTCAGAATACGGCCGAATATCATGTAATCATTTAAATCCTAGTTTGTTGAAACGGACTACAATCATATTAGTTTTGTTTTTCTTGCACACTTACATCAAAGCTCCTTTCGCTAAAAGTCTTTATAAACATTGGTACTATTGTGATTACGCTTAGACTGATCTCATTTTATTTTAGTTTTTAAGATAAAACTTTACGTTTTACAATTAAAATTTTTGTTTTTAACTCTATGTCCCATTAAAATCAAAACCAGTTGCGGGAAAAAGAAATGAAATAAGTCGAGCTGAAATCTTCGAGTTGAAATGGACATGGAAAATGACTGGAAATGGGCGGGCCCACCGAGCACTATTGCGATATAATATACTATGCTGAAGATCGCGAGCTTCAAGTTAAAAGGAACACCTCAGAAACGACGGGTCGATGATATTAGGGTAACAGCGCAAGACAAGAAGCGATGGAGGTGTACGGGAGAAAAGTTGG
The DNA here is from genome assembly GCA_016648135.1 of Agrypnia vestita. Taxonomy (NCBI): domain Eukaryota; kingdom Metazoa; phylum Arthropoda; class Insecta; order Trichoptera; family Phryganeidae; genus Agrypnia; species Agrypnia vestita. Next base: position 127,069 of record JADDOH010001940.1, read on the forward strand.
TTGCCACGGGCTCGAGAATATATAATTAAGTAATAAATAATGCAATGAAAATCAGCCAATCAGCGTGATTGATAGATTATTAAGATACTAGCCGTAAACCCGCAATTAAAAACAACAACTCCAATATATCGGCAATCTGCGAACATACATCCAAAGGGAATCTCTGTCACTTCATCAGATTTGACAAGACAAAAATCTTATCAACAGAACCGCACCTTATACTCAGATTAGTGAGGGAGTCTATTGAAATATGCAAACATCCCAATTTCAATAGAGATGACAGTTATAAACAGTATTTGGCGCTCTGTCTTACGACATTGATTCAACCCTTGAGAGACGTCACAGTAAAGTCCGCCGACGTAACTAGTACCTACATATTGCACACTGGCGACCTCTATTGTAGAAGAAGTGAACACTCCACAACAAAGTGTATACAATTTACGCCCTCGAAAGTAGTAATCAGTCGCCCTCCACCCCCGCGGGTAAAGGTCATCCTCCTGATGGCGTTGAATAAGAATTCAACGAAACGTCGAAAATCGTCTCTCGGAAAAACATACGGTTCGTTTAAAATATCCGCAACTCTTTAATAGATATTCGAAGTTAGGATAGTTGATGATGTAATTGCAAAAATAGGAATCCGTATAAAGTATCTTCTTCTTCTTCATGTGCCCTGTTGGGTCCCCCCGACGTCGGCGATCATCTGGGAGAAAGTTTCCCTGTCCAGGGCAGTGACAGCTCTTCCACGCTTCTTATCCCGGTCCACTCTCGGATGTTACGAAGCCAGGAATGCCGCCTCCTTCCGACCCCTCTGCGACCCTCAAGCTTCCCCTTCATGACGAGCTGAAGGATGGAGTAGGTACTTTTCGCCTCTCATTATATGACCAAAGCATGAACATTTACGGAGCTTTACTATGTTGAGTTTTACTATGTCTGCATGTATTTGCTCTACGTAAAACTTCAACATTACTAGTCATGTCAGTCCAAGATATCCTTAACATTTTACGATGTATCCACATTTCGAACGCCTCTAGGCGATTTAGGCCCGGTTGTTTCAAGTACGATCAAAGTAAGCGGTCGATAAAAGCATAGATTTTTACGAAAACGGATCGTCTGATTGGTGGAGAACGTAAAATTTCAGTTTAAACTCTACGCTTACTTTGATCGAATTTGAAACAACCGGGCCTTAGAGTAGTCACCTTCAGCGTCCATGCTTCAACACCGTAAAGTACTTTTCGCCTCTCATTATATGACAAAAGTATGAACATTTATGGAGATTTACTATGTTGAGTAACTGTCGGTTTGTATCTGCTCTACGTAAAACTTAAATATTACTAGTCATGTCGGTCCAAGATATCCTTAACATTTTCCGATGTACCCACATTTCGAACGCCTCTAGGCGATTTAGAGTATTCACCTTCAGCGTCCATGCTTCAACACCTAAAGTAAAACTGACCATACATGGCATTTGATCAACCTCTGTGTGTATAAAGTATAGAGTATACAATTCCGACACACGATTCGAAGCAACTAGAGAGAACACTTCTGCCGACTTCCGTTTCGGCCATTTTGTGCGTGGGCGCCATCTTATCATCATCCGGTAGCCATGACGCCCTCGCCCGGCCCCGTTCTAATTGGAGTATTTTATACACTTCACTGTTTCGGCTTTATCGCAATGGACAACTCCGTTTTATTATTGCGTTACTATGACTTACGTGGCTGAGATTCGTTTCCGTGTTCGAGTATTAGTCACAGATTTATTCTACATTGTTGTTGTTATAAATAACCAAGGAAGATATGCGGTAAACGCATCAAAACGTCACAAATTCTGGTAACTTCTAAACAACTAGCTGTGCCTGCGCGCTTCGCACGCGTAGATTTTTAGTACACTATTTGGAACTTTCGCGAACCTTCTAGAACTTTCTAAAAATTTATCGAATGTACAGGAACTTCTAGACACACCGACACATTCCGCGACTCAGTTTAGAACCTTATAGAACTTTCGGGAATTTTCTAGAACATTTTCCTTCCAGAACATTCTAGAGCAGGTTTTTCCGGAACCTTCTAGACTCCCCGACACAGTCGGGGCGCCTATTTTGAAACAATCTGAAGCATTTGCGGCCTTCCCATAACAAAAAATTTGCTAGAAAGTACATTTTTGTCACCCACTCCCACCCACGCACAGCCACCCCCACCAAACTCGCATATTTTCGATGTGACACCAAGGGCTGTCCACCACCATGACCACCGGTGGGTGGTTGTGGCTGGTTGTGGAGAAAACTTGGCGGGTAGGGAAACACGGGTTTCTTTTTATATATATATTGATTGATTAGGAAACATATTATAGAGAAGGACATTACGCCTATACAGGGTTATTTGGAAAACATTGAAAACCTCGCAGGACTATAGCTAGTAGCAACTTTACAGGTGGATTCCTGCTTTAATTATGAGTCGAAAATATTCAAGCAACCATGACCTAATTCGAATAGTTATGAAGGTATGCGAAAATTATGTAGGTTGCATTTTTTATTTCAATATTTCTGACTTGTTTTGTGTAAAACGTTGGACTATCATTATAGTAACTTATGTCGAATGTGAAAAATTCATTCCCTTTAATACAAGTCAAATAAATTAATAAAAACCTTTCAATTCGAATTGGAAAACATTCCAATTGGAATTCTGCGGGGTTTTAATCATTTTATTTAACTTGTATTGAAAGGAATGAATTTTTCATAATCGATATAAGTTACTGTGATAATAGTCAACGTTTTGTAAAAAATAGAAATATTGAAAAAATGCAAACTTTAATATTGCATAACTCCATAACTATTGATGGTGATGGCTGCTTGAACATTTTCGACTCATAATCAAGGCAGGAATATAGTCCTGCGAGGTTATTAATGTTTTCCAAATAACCCTGTATAAAAATATACTTCCGGACTAAATGGACATCTTTTCGTTTCGATAATTATCTAACATTCGTTTTATCTTATTTAGCCATTTCAATAACATTTATTGGTTATTTCAGAGCTTGACAGAGCTGTCCTAGTTATCTGACTATTATGTAATTTCTTCATTAACGCAGCAAATAAAGAATAAAGAGTGACATATATTGAATTTATGATTTTTAAAAAAGTAAAGCATTGACGTATTATAATATAAACACGTTATTCCCATACCATACCGGCTTTCATATGTAGCAAATTTTGCATTGAATGAGACAACAAATCATGGCACACAAACGCTCTGCTTGTGGAAAGAAAAATCAGGTAATTTGAAGCCACGGTGACTAAAATAACAGGCCCATTCTTACAATGGTGTACGATACTCTGTTCCTTTTTCCGCGTAGCGTCGCGCCTGATCACAACGAAGGTCCGTTCCTAAGTAAGGAAATTACCTTATTTTTGAGTTGCCAAGATTTCACGCTTGTAACGTTTCTACAGTTTATTATATCATTGGCCCCATGCCACGTTCAGTCAAAAACCACACTACCTATTGTAACTCGTTACGGATTTGAGGGTAGTTTTTCATTCACTCGAGAGATTCACTTTTCTAAACGCAATAATCTTGCTAATTAATAAATAAAAATGAGCTTTTTCGCAGAACTACGGCGAACTGAGATTCATGAATTTTGGCGACATTTTCAGTAGCTTTCAGTATTTTCATTTGAGCGACTACCGCGATCATTCATCGGTATCTTTGCATACAAGAACTAACCAAGATTTTACTGATTATGAAGCGAATTGCGGTGTCTCGACACAATAATTTAATAAGCTACACAAACATTTTACTAGATGTTCGCCTGCAGGAATATCCATTTCCATACATTTTATTAACTATACACCATTAACAGTAACTTAATATAAAAGTATCAATATAAAGATATCTTGTTAGTTATTAGGTGTTTGTCTGCAGGTAGATTCGTTCATTTTATTATCTAACTACCTACTTAACATACAACTTAACATCTCAAAAAGTACCTAACTCAAATGCTAAAGGATTTTATAAATAAACCAAAAAAAAACAATTTTCGTTTAGGCGATTCGAAAATGGCGCCTAATTCAAAACCAATCAGGTACAAAATGGGACACTAAGGCCGGCGCCACACTGCTCGTGTCTTTCGCCGCGTCTTTCCCGTCGCGTAAAATCGGCAAAGCAAATGGGTCGACCGATCATCCGCGTGGTGTGTTTGATAAGCGCATATTGTATGGAAAGAAATGTAGCGGCGTTCCGCGACTGAAGACGCGGCGGAATATCCGCGTAGTGTGGCGCCGGCCTACATTTCTGCAATGGTAGCTATACCTATAACTATATGTCTAATATTACAGATCAAAATTGATTTCATGTTTTGGTGTGTTTGGTTGTTCGCCCTACTAAGCAGTGTTGGCATATATAACAAAGGTAATATATTATAATAAACTATAAAGAATACAAGTTGTAAATGTGCATTAATATTAAATACAAACCACAATATCTTTGACTGAAAGGTAAAAAAACTATTTAATTTTTTATTATATAATTGATATAATTTTTCTCAGCTGGTGCTCACAATACACATTTCATGTAATTTAACAGCATTGTTGCTGAGATTTCGGTAACCATTTCTTTTTACTTTTTTAATTTTTTAATTTTTTATAATTGAGTCGCAGAGTTACGAAATCCGCTCTGGAGGACTTTTGAGTAAAAAACGAATAAAATATTTTTATTCCACACCATGCCAAAAAAAATGATTTACCTAAAAATCTTCATATATTTATTGACGTATTATACGTTTAAAAACACACTACAATTTACAAAGAAACGTCATATTATTTAAATAAAGAAAGGTCTGTGTAACTCATCTAGAGCAACGCTTGAAACAGGCGGCATGTAATGCAGTTTTTTGAACGGAGAAGATTTTGACAGTTAATTAATTACGCACTTATTGGTGCATACAATACATTATAAAATTTAATTAAATAGCATTGTTGCCGCGGTTTTATCAACAAATTAAAAAAATCATTCGATGTCTTGTTTGGTGTTTTAGTTTTCTAATTCCTTGTTAGTTTGATAATAAATAATTAGTTTTCGCAAGTTTTCGAATTATTATATACGAGTAAATTCGATATGCAATGGCATTGTGAATATGGACCTCTCAATCTCCTTTGAGGCCGATGCATTCATTGTGTAGGAGCAGACATTTGCGTAAATGACTGTGTAAAAATTACAAATCACAAGTTATCGATATTTTGTGTAGATATTTCTGGGTTTTTCTGCTGCGTGTCCGAGACAGAAAATATTATATATCTGATACCTATCTTATAACAAGTTATTGGGTTTGTCATTTTCTTCGAACATGAACGCCTTAGTAACCTATCACTATACGATATACTTGACATTTAGATTTAATAAGGATTAGATTTAATTTACAAAGAATATTTTATAAATAAATCTCACCCATTAGACTGTATAAGTAGTAGACTTAGAACAAAGGGACAAATAAAGATACCATCTTTATGAACCACCATGGCACAACATCATTATACATACTTGGGAATTAAATAGTACAGTACATTGTTATCGCAAAACAAATTTCAAGAAAGGAATATTCCAAAATACGAACAGTTTAAGAAAGAAGTCAAATCCTTGATTTTCGACAACGATGAATTGTAACATTGCCCACATGTCTCTTTTATACTTTAATTTAGCTTGTAAATACTCCTCCCGTAAGCTCGAGCTTTGGCTCATATTATGGGGATTATAATGTCTGTAAGAATGTTATAATATAGAATTAATTTATTACAAAAAACATGTATCTACTGTATAAATAAATAAAAAATAAATAAATAATAAAAAACTAGTGATGTAACGAATAATACTTTCACGAAAACGAATACGAATATCAAGCCTACTTCGGCGAATACGAATAAGAAGTTGTCCATTCATATAATTATAAAAATTATCCTTAAAAAACCTAATGATTATTCGACTATAGACCTTTTTAATAAATTTCAAGTCCCCACATTACAAAATATTTACAAACAAAATTGCATTCTTCAAGTTTATAAAAAAATTCACAGTAATAACGAACTGACCAAAATAGTGTCAAGTAGCAGAAACATAACACTTGGTAAATTGCATACCCCTGTAATACATACCACAACTGCTTAGCATCATTATACATGAAATGGTTTAACGAATTACCTGTTAAAATGAGGATTGAAAAAATATGAGGCTTTTAAGAAAAATATTGAAAAATACCCTCAGAGTTAATTAAATTTTTATTTTATTATATACGTAATCTACTTCTTTGTAACTTAATTGTGTGTACATTTTATTACATAATTCTGTAAAATATTTATTTAATAATAGATAGTTTTTTAATTTAATATTATTTGTACTGCATACTGTTATATTTGCTTAAAATTTTCCATCATTTTTCTCTTTACTATATTCATTTATAATTTTTTTGCTTATTATTAGTTTATTTTTACTGTATCTCACATAATTGCATTATGATTATCGCATATTGTTTTTTCTTCTTCTTATATATAGGTACATAGTATGTACTACTTACTATTTAATATATTTTAAATATAATGATACTCCTCTTCCACTCACGAGTTATTTTACTCATGTAGAAGAGAAATACCATCTTAAAAACTGACACTATCTTTTTTGTAAAAAAAACCTCTATTTATCTATTAGATACAAAAATAAATAAAAAATGTCTTTTTGCGAATGTTTCATTAAAAAGTCGCAGTTAAACACTCTCTATTTTTCCTACTTAATGCGAGGCTCACAATACTTTTAGGTAATATCCGATATATTATTGCCAATTACTAATATTATGAAATTTTCGAAGAACTGTTGTTTTTTTGTGTTGTGGTGACAAACTAACTAACTAACCATCACGCCGTTTCTCCGCAGGGGCAGGCAGAGAGGATTGAACGACACACTCTTCTATCCTGGCACACCACTTTTGCTTCGGCCACATTCATACATCTTCTCATACAAGTTCTACGGTTGTTGCGGCTTTTAACAGGGTCCTCAATCCTCGTCCTCAAATACTCGTAGTATCTGATCGTGCCAGGTCTTTCGCGGAGCCCCCAATTCCTGTTGCCTTCAATACTCGCCTCATACATTTTCTTAACCATTCTTTCCTCGTACATACGTTCCACATGACCAAACCATCTCAGCACTCCTTTCTTTAATCTATCCACCACACTAGAGCCAGCATTACAGTCACTTCTAATTTGTTCATTCCTCACTCTATCGACCAAAGATTTTCCACAAAAGCGTCATAGTGACCGCATTTCCACCGCATTTAGTCTACTTTTATTCCTATTTTGCCAATTCCAGGCTTCAAATTCAGGTGACATATTAATTTAATTGAATAAAATCAAAATAATAAGTTTAATAGATACACCACCTCAATAGATAAATATCAACATGTTTCGAAAACTGATAATTTCTTCTGTAATTATTAGTTACTTTTTAAGCTTTAATTGGAAATGACCAGGAACAAAAATCCTTCTAGATTCTCTCGGAGATGAATGATCACGTGGTCCACGAGTTGCGAGTAGGATCTCCCACGCCCGGGTTTGGCGCGATAAGTCAATGTCCCAAATAACTTCCTAAATTCTTATCTGTCACCCCCATTATTTGCCAAAATTGAGATAATTACATTTTCATTCATTTTAATTAAATAACTAATTGCGTGAAGGCTGTCAGATAGTGTAACTGAGATAATTGTGTTTATCTACAATTATAACGGTAGTGAAAATGAAAAGCAAAAATATTATCTACAATAGTAATAGGTTTGATTGGCTTGGGTCACGCTTTTCTACTGACGCAAAAATCCTAGGATTTGATCACCCGCATGCCGTGGGCGGAAAAATACGGCATTTCCGCAAGACAGGACGCCTGCGACGTGGTTTGAAAATATTCAAAATGTTTGCAAATGATATCATAGTTGTGCGTCTATCATGTTTTATCTTTTCATAAAAACTGGAAACAAAAAAAATTAATTTATTATTGATTGATTTGGCGTTTACGTTGTAGGTAGAGTTTATTCATGAGGATCATTAAATTATATGAAAGACATAAACTATGTTATCTCTGCATTTAATAATAATAACTATATATTTTAATACTCCAGTTTCGAGAAGCTCTCCCCAGGTCAGATCAGATTAGAATCTTTCATCGACAGGTGAAGTATTAAACTTAATAATTAAATATTTAACCCATTTTCGATGTTTAACTTTGTGGTCGGACATACTTATTAATTTTAATTAAACAACTTGTTTTAACCACTTAACTGGTAACTCTACGACTACTGGTTTCGATACCAGCGTATCTTAATCAGGACGGACGCAAACTAATTATCCATTATCTATTCTAGCAAACGAATCAATTTTTGAACGGGGGTGACTACAGCTATGGTGGGGGTAATTGAAAAGTGAACACCGAAATGGGGTATACTTCAAGTAATGAGCTGTTGATATATTTAAAAAAAAATCTTTACAACTTCTTTACAACTACTTTTCTTTTTTTAAAAATTAATAATTAATTACCAGATTAATTACAAGATTATTGTTTTACTATCTTAAACTGTCCAATTTACTCTATGTTTTTTACTCCATAATGTTAATTTTCCTTTAAATTTGCCTTTTTTGAAACGAAAACTCAATTTCTTTTAGCTGCTGCCGACGATGTGGTCGTGATTGGATACAAATTTTAGCAGAAAATGTCTTTGTTTATGACTAAAAACAACAAAAATGACATACCTAATCGTTTATATTGAATAAAGTGTAAAAATACGTTATTACACTGCCATGATTTAGTATTAAACAGTAAGTAAGTTAGCTTTTAGCGTAATCATATGGACCATCATGCTAAAATCGTCAAAGGGATCTCATTTGTTATATAGTTAAGAATCCCAATACTTTATAATATATAGGGTCTGAAGGATTTTATGTATCTTTTCGACCCCATAGTGAACCGTCAAAAGTAAGATATTTCGGTAATAACCGGAATTTTTGAGACTTTGTCGACTTTATAATTTTATTTATACATTTGCAGATTATCTGGGAAAACTGAAAATAAATTTCCAAGCTCAGAATCAGTTTCATCACCATTCGAGGAGCTATTTCTCCTCAACAAACCGCGCACAAACAAATACGTAAAACCGACTTGATAAATCAACTCTCAAAAGATTTTTTAATGTTTGTTCTAGTATTTGAAGAATATTGCGAGATACGTAGGTACGTGTTTGATTACGAGCAGAAATATCCGTTGGTCAATAAATTATTCGGATGCTTAAAGTCCAAGGCTTAAGAAGCGTGTTTAAAATGAACATTTTGCTGAATCCGTGGGTTTTATTTAATGCTAGGCGTGTTTATAAAAATCGCAACACTGCAGAATTTCATTTTATGGACTGTTCGGTAATTTTCAAATAAACATATGCGGGATCTGGCGTTTTGATATATAGTGTGTTTGAACCCAAGCGCTCGATAATCATAATATAGATGTATTTTTAAACGTTTTATTCCGTGACTTATTTTAGGATTCAATAAAGTAAACAATAAAATAAGAAAATCGTATCTTAGGATAGTGATATTAACGTGTATTAAAGTTTTTTTTTGTGAAGAATTAAGCTAAACAAAATACTGAAAATAGACGAGGCGGGGTGAGATCAAGTGTGTTCAGGTGTGTGTGTGTGTGAGGTAAGTCCATTTATAGTAGAGTTAATGGCTGAACTTATTATTATAAGTGTGGTGTAACAGTAAACAGGACAAAGAATTAATATTTGGCAACCACAGGTAGGGAACGGCAAAAGACTGTCTCAATTTTACCACGAAAGACAGAAAGACTATTAATATATAATTAATAATTGGAAGGTGTGTGCGAAGCTCAACTCAACTCAAGCACACTCATCTCAAACTGAGATTACTGACGTTTGAGCATGTGTGAACAGGCTTGCTTATGAGCATAGTAATGTCATTCGCGGCTAGGCCGGCTAATATCGATCATCGATGCGATCTTCAGTCTGCGACAGATGAAACAAATATGGCGCATTGGGGAGATGACAAAACATTACTTTTCGTGACTTATTATATGAATGTCTGCGGAATATTCGGTCACAGCCGTATAAAAATAATATAGCAAGAAATAATGCTTATAATACTTTATTAAAATATATAAATCAAGAATGTACGGATGGAAACTCGGGAACTGTTTTGATTTATTGGTTCACTTGAATTTCCTATTTCAGTTTGCAAAGTTTCCATTTTGAACAAGAGCGTCTCTGTTCTATGACAAGAGCATGCCAGTAATAAGTATGTGTGTTTGATTGCAATAAGTATACTAATAACGAGCAAGTTGTTAAAGCATGCTAGTAAGCATGCTCAAAAATAACCATGTGTATCAGTACCTTTAAAATATTAGAGAACGCATTTATTTTGAGATTTTATCTTTCTTTGGACTATTATTTTAAAATTATTGTGGTATCAAAAATAATTTGCCAAGTCATGCCAGTTTACTATTTTTGCATACAGAGAATATGAATTTTCTTCAACTCTATCTCATTCATTCTCTTCGTCTGATTGTAAGTATTTTTTTTCAATTTTAAGAGTTTACACATTGTTTCAGAAGGCTCTATAATTAATTACTAATATCGATTTTTCTTGATTATTATTTCTAGAAAAATATTTTTCTTATTTTTTTCATATACAGCATAACGCCACGGCATCTTGCCACATTGATAAAAATATAAAGCAAAATTGTTAAAAATATAAATGGTCGTCTTCTGTTCTTATTCTTATTCCGTTCTCCGCCATATGAACATGTATTATCGAATCGGTTAACTTGAGAGGAAGAAGACTCTATATATTACTCTTGTTGAAGTCTATCATTCAGTATTGAGATTATGCTTTCGGCACTCACCGTACAGCAGTGAGGCAGACCCATTAATTACTCGCCACCTTTTCAATCAGACGAAAGTATATGTGTAACGAGCGAAGTTAAAATTAGTGTTGATGTATTATTTCACATTTTTACCAGGCATTCTGTACTCTAAATTCATTTATAAATTTGATAGTAAATTTACACCAAATTAAACACAAATTCTCTTGGTTTAAACCACCGCATTTTTGGTAGCAGCAACCGGTTTCGGAAGCATCGTTTCCTATTCAGGGTAAACTACAAACTAAACATTAAAAAATACGAGCAATTATATTTTTGGCGACTTTTTTGTGTGCACGTGCCGTGTGACATTGTTTTCAGTATTCAATTGATAAAATAAATAAATAATAAATTCAAAATATAAAACTCAAAAAATAGTCACTAATAAATTATGCAATTGCGTAAAATTTTATTTATAAACAATTTATAATTTCTTAGTAACAAAAATCATAGAATGACTCATTCTGGTATCTTTAAACTGAAATATTATGACTATCCCACATTTTATATAGGAAAAACTAGTCGTAATTTTAATTCTAGGATTAAGGCATATACGAGATATTTACAGAATAATAATTTTACAATTACATTATTGAAAATATCCATAGTGCAGGAATAAAAGAGTCAATATCTTCCATATTGATAATAAAGGAAAACGATTAGATAGCTTGGAGGCTCTATAAATTAAGAAGTTTGTAAATATTAATAAATCTATAATTTTTTCAATTGGTTGTGGAGCTTTGTAGATCGACAGATTTAAAAAAATTAATTTTATTATTTGTTTTAATCCACTTATATTCATTAATTACACCTACATGTTTCGGAAAAACCTTTCCATCGTCAGGGTGTTTTATAAATGTACATTTATATATTATATTATATATTATTGTATTAAATGTACATTTATAAAACACCCTGACGATGGAAAGGTTTTTCCGAAACATGTAGGTGTAATTAATGAATATAAGTGGATTAAAACAAATAATAAAATTAATTTTTTAGAATCCATGATTAATAATCAGGAGAATCTAACCTACAGTACTATCTTAAATATGTTCGCATTCGCAACATCATCTGTCTCTTACATTCAGATAACACTTACCATAATTCCTTATGATCCTTATCTTAAACATTTTTTGGAAAATTTTCAACATATTTTTTTTGAATAGAAAGCTGGTTAGTAAAGTTTCATGTATTGCACATACAAAAAGTGTAAAATGTTTGCCTCAGAGCGCTCAAAACTCAATGAGACTGGTATTTCGCATATTGTTATGTATAATAATATATAAATAAATACATACCTACCGATTTAACCTATTCTGATTTTGAGTGTTTGGTAAGAATACGATTGTTATCCAAACACGAAACAATACCTGCTGACAGCTCTATTAAAGCCGAGTAGACCTCTTCCCATTTAAGAAAGACAATCGAATTAGTATACGTAAGCCGTGCGTACGAGGCACATTGTTTCACTGTGCTGGTGTTTATACCCGTAAATACCAACACAACGAAACAATGTGCGTCGTAGGTACGACTTACACACACTGATTCGATTGTCTTTCTTAAATGGAAAGACCTCAGTGGCGTGCAGTGAGTATAAATTTAGGTTATGCTGTGACCGACTATATACCTATATTAAAAAAATATATATACGCATATACCTATAAGGGTATATACATTTTAAAATATTTTTTAACTGTATATAATGAACTATTCTGAGTAACTTCAATCCCCCAAAAATAGCTGCACTATAAAAGAAGTATTGGAAACAAGATTTTCTAAATAAATAAATATTATAAATAAAATAAATCAAACATTTTATGATATCATCGATGGCAATGTCGTCGTAGATAATCATTTTGATTTGACAGAGGGTATTAAAACTCACCATAGAAAAAATAAATAGAATTGATAAAAAAGTTTTGGGTGGAATTTGTAAAAAATGTCGTTTCTGCTAGTGATGTGCACGCAGTTCTCACCTGGCATAGGACATTTCGAAGAAACACGCTATTCCATGAAAAATTTAATTGTCTATTACAAAAAACTCGCAGACGTAGAGATAAGTCAAAATACACGATTCAGGATGAATTTTTACTCGACTTAACTAGATCTATGGAACAAATTTATTGGGCGCAAACAAGTTTGATAAATTAAGAATTGACATGAAGTTAGGTACAGAAACGTCGGAAATAAAACTTCTAGCCGTAGGAAGAATTACGGCTAGAATTTTAAATCGAAAAACACAGACACGTCACGTTAAATAGAAACATCAGGAACAAAACTTCTAGCCGTAGGACGAATTTCGGCTAGAATTTTATTTCAACTTTTTCTTAAGATAAGGATTATTCAATTGACATTTTTTCCCCGAATCTTTACTAATGCATAGCTTTTTTGCTTGTATGTATGCGCTGCACGCCACTGAAAGACCAATACCTACCTCATTACTAACGTCCGTTGAAAGTTATTTAATAGCAATCAAAATTTGATTGTTAAGGTACAGCATTAGGTTGGAGGTATTTGAGAATAGTTAAGAATATATAATTAGTTGTTTAAATTAGGTAAGATGTTAAATTCCTTCTTCAGGGCAGCTGCTTCCTGTTCTGCCACTCCGAAACTATTATTACTTTTTATAAGAAATTTCAAAACAAACTACCTACACATTGCGTTTGTTTTTAACTTCTGACTGTATCGCTTCCGATAAATAACTTATGAACTAAGAAATAATGCTATATTTAATTCGTAGGTACATGACTAACCGTGCTCGTTTTGTGGATTTGTTTGTAAAATGTGTATCATGTTTAAATACATCCCACATACTTTTCTCATATATTCTCCCACAAATAATGTTATGAGACGAAATTGGCCTGCTTCGTAAAGCATTTAAACAAAAATCATAGTATAATTAATAAAAATTAACTTTGTGTTCAACACTTTTGTATTGAAAAATATCATTATATTTCAGGGCCCATGGCCCCTTCGTCAGGATGCATTTTATAGTAACAAATTTATTAATAATTATATTAAGTCTGGATGCTTCATGCCTCAGTAAGCAATATTCTATTTAATGAAACGTAGCAAGATCTTCTCCTCTTTATTTCACGGTAAACTTTGCGATCAAAACTCAGGAAATTGCGGATATGTTGTTTTTTATTCCATTCCAGAGAATCTACTTCGACTGTTATCTATACAAATATGTATATATTTGTCTCACGTACCTATGTACATCTTTGTTTTAATATGATAGACAAATAAATTAATAAAAAGAAACCCATAAAAACCAAGTTTTTGTTATACTCCCTTTCTTTGTAAAATATAACAACAATTAAAGACGAATTAAAACACATAACATAACACTAAATTTACAGTAATTTAATATATTTCTTAAATGTCAAATGTTTTGAGCTTTGATAAGACACTTCTTGCTTTGAAGATTAAATTCTAAGAACATTTGTCAGTTAATTTAGATTTTCGACATTCGTAGTGAAGTACCTATTATGTATACCGATGGATTAATTCAAATTTAGAAGATATTCCGCGACGTTATCGGGCCGCCTGTGCTACTAATCAAACTTTTCTAATGATTCCAATTTGAAAAAACCAATAAAATTTCTAAAAATTCGAAATTATACTATAATTATTAATTTTTTTAACGAAAATTTTACTACTTGCCAAGTTTCAGCTCGATTGGATCACGGGAAAATATTTAAAAATCGATCCAAAGTTTTTTCGACGGCAAGCCAGCAAACAAGCAGATGCCACGAGTTAAAAGAGAGGAAGTAAAAATGTTAGAAATTACGGTAAATTATCCAATTACCATTTATTTAAATCGATTGAGTGAAGTGTTTTATTTCTCAAGTTGTTTAGTAATTATTAAAAAATATATTTTTAAATTTAATTAAGTGAAAAATAATATTTGTGGCATTTTTGGCGTCGACATTTTGTTTATTTGTTTATTTAGAAATATTAACAGATATAAGAAAATGATATATATATATATATATATATATATATAAATATTTGAGAGTGTAAATAGATAGTAATTAACATATTAACTTATATCCTTATATTCTAACATATCTCACATAAGAATAATTTGGAAATAGTACATAATAATAATATAAGCATGTTAAAATAAAAGACATCAATTGTAACAGTAGTGAGTAGAACATAATAAAGTAAATATAATACCTAACTTTATTTATATCTTGCATCAATGTTCAGTTATTAATCTAGTATTAATTTATATAGACATTTGCTAAGGTCGTTCGTCAATTGTCATCAAATTTTATGACACATGCGCCTAAGCGACCGCATTAACACCGCATGCAGTCTACTTTCAAACTTTTTTTGCCAATTCCAGACTTCACTTCCGTGCGTTAAAGTTGGCACCGGAACATAATAATGAACCGCTAGACTCGCCCCGTGCGCATTAAGGGCACCGTTTACCTTATTTCCCGCAGTTCCCTCCTTTCGATATCCCCTTCACCCTAGTAAACATACTTCTCAAACACGCAAACTTGTTCTAGTTTATGGTTAAATATAATAAAAAAAACGAACTTTACAATAGTCGCATATGATTTGACATCTCACAATTAAATATCAATTGAGCACTAACAGAAATTGGCATCAAAATTTGAAAACCTATATATTTATTAATTACTAAATACAAGTAAATAAAATGTATGCGCATTTATTTATTATTGAATTTTGCCGCACTAGGTAGGTACCGCCATACATACTGTATGAAAATTTTGAATAAATATTTAAAAATATTCACATAAATTACATAAAATTTGAGAATGTAAATCATTAAGAGCAGTTATTGTTTACATTAATGTAAAAAAAATTAAGTATTTATTAGATAGTTTCGAAGATACAAGCCAAAATTTATCAAAGTACACTCTTGAAACCAGCCTCGCAATATATATACAAAATCAGAAGCATTGATTTGTTTATAAACGATGATTTTTTTCCATTTCCGTCATTTTTCACGAAATCACTGCCACATATTGCATGAAAGCGAGAGGAAAGATGTGACACATAAATAATATTGAAAAACGTTTGAATCGAATATTATAACGAAATATGATTTGAATAAGCCGTCAAAGGGGTTATGGCAATTATTAGATTATTTTTTATTGTTGCGAGAACGCTAGAAAGAAGCCGCCAGCGGTAAGTCCTGAAAAGGCCTAAATCCAGCGTCCACCGTGTTACGCCGAAAGTTCGGCCCGACCCCAAAGGGTTGGTGGTCCGCGCTCAGGAGCCAGAGTCCTCCAGCGGCGGGAAGGCAGCCGCCAGTCCAGTTGCCGCCATAGGCCAGAGCGGTCGTGCCGCCTGCGTAGACGAGTCCGCTATTATTTCCACTTGGGAGACATCGACGGGAGAGATTAGATCCTCGCCCAACCCTGCATCCATTTTTTACGCCGTTTTTTCACTACCCGGCAGCCTGTGCGCTTTCATCCCCGCATATATCATACTTATCCAAACACTCCACAGGTAGTTTCTTTGAAGGGGTAGTTTTTTTGTTTTTTTTTAATCACCGAAAGGGACCGGCCTAATTTTTGACAACAGTTGAACCCGAGTATAATTTGTCGGCTTTATTAAAATCTGTTAGAAGTGATTTACGGGACTTGATCATTTTTAATTTTTTTTTATCGCCCAGCGTGTGTTAACAGTGACAGACCGATACAGTTGTTTGTAAAAACAGGGTGATCTTTGGGGAGAGACTCGAAGTTTGAGGCAGGGTTCAGGTTTGGACTCTGACCTTCCGTTTTTTTGAAGACTCGAGGGAGCGAGGAATGCAGTAGGAATGATGAATATCTCGACGCATTGGCGGTAAGTCCTTTCAACTTTTGTACGCATTTAGAAGAGTATTTTTTACGAAATTTCTTTGCGCCTCTCGCAAAATTAAATGTATAGTTACATTTTAAAAATAGGTGTCGTAATTTTCACGGTCGAACATTAAAATAGATTTGGAATATTAGTTATTTGTCATTTTATCTATAAAATATTATAATTAACGAAATTTATTGGAAATAATTTAACAGATTATAACTCGTTTAATACGAAAAGGTGACTTGTTTTATTTATAAGATATTTTTATGAGATTCGTTAGCACTACCATAATTAAGTAATGACTAAATTATAATGTAATTGCATACGTGGCGTTTATTCCATGATATCGAGAGATTTAAATAATTAAATTTAATGTGTGTTATTTAAAATTAATGGAGCTCACAGATGTCAAGTGTGGTGTTATCAATTATATTACACGTAGCGACACCTTGAATGAATGATGCAACAACGGAATATGTCATAATTTTAAACAATTTTCAGCTGAATTTCTTCAGAACTTTTAGTTTGAAAGCTCCAGTGATTTGCAAGCTGCATGCACATGCACATGCACATCACGAAGATCACGCTCACGTGCGGTTGGCCGGTGAACCAGACATCTCGGTTCCAAATGTTCAGACATTGCTTGAAGCTCAAACTGTTAAACTTGCGCACCTTTTTACTTCTTTCGCGTGTTTATTTAGAGCCGATAGATCGTGTACTGCGATGTCGCCAATATTTATTTTACTATGAATATAATTAATAGAAATAATCTTTGTTTTCACCACTTTTTTATTAAAAATATCAACATGTTTCAGAGCCCATGGCCCCTTCATCAGGATACATATATATATATATATATATATATATATAATAGCATGTACATATATATATATATATGTACATGCTATTAAACATTTCATTGAATTGTTTCATTATCGACTTATCCAAAATTAATATACTATACAGATTATTTTTTTCTCTGCCTACTCCTACAGATATTTAATAACGTACACACATAATAATTTTATAATCTATGCAAGCACGCAAATTTTTGAATTGAAACATACCTTTTTATCTCTTGTATAATGTTCCGAAACTTATTTCTTTGAAGCAACTCGTATAGACAAAGCTTCATCAGACACCTTCGTAAGAGCCTCTTCTAGCATTTCATCAATCATTTTTACAAGCTCTACCGCCAATTTTTTTGTAACTTTCAACTGCATATCACGCACTAAAGTGATGAACAAGAAAAAGCGACCAATTTTACCCCACTCAAAAAAACCTCCGATAACTCCTTAAATGAGAATTTATATCTGAAAGTAGTTAAGGATCGATAGTTATGTATATATAAGCCATATCGACAGAAGACGATATGATTTATATATACATAGTTATTTATATGGTTTATATATACATAGTTACACAATTCAACTCGCAGTTTCATCGAATATCACAGACTAAACACTCCTTTCAGAAGCGTCACAGTACCCACACTACCATAAAAAAAATAGCCAAGCGAGAAATTTTCGAGTAGTAGTAGCCATAAACATGACCGATATTTGCGTTGATCAAAGTCGCCCAGCGATTTAAAATGCTTTTAATATGCGTAAAACAAATCATCTGATGAGATTAACAAATCTGATGTAGCTATACTCTGTAGTCGTTTATAATGAACTTCTTTAATTAATTAGAACAGATTATATATATAATTTCTTTAGCGAGACGGACTACTGCAATAAATATTCCAGACGTAATTTGTAGTAACTTTGGTTAATTATAAAGTAACACGTTCAGAAGAATTGCAACAACACTAGTGAAACTATGAATTTTTGGCTTGTATGAGGAAAGATTTCCACTTGATCGGGAGAATCTTCCCGTATTCAATGTGTAGTATTGCTTGTGTGATTTTGGATATGTGTATATGGCAGAGCTAGTAATACAGGCAGATTGGCACTGATGTTTATTGAATATTGCTATAGGTGAAATGGTTAGGTGTTTAATGTTAGCAATTTTTTTCCACGTTATAAAAACTGGCATTTGTATTTTTTGTAAGGAAAATGTGATTAAATAAATAACCAAAAATCATAAATATTTTGTATATGTATAGGTATTTATAAATCACACCTACAATATGTCGAAGAAAACGGTTTGAAATTTTTACTTTTGGTTTGTTAAGAAGATAGTTCGCAAAACTAGTTTTGCACTAGTAGATCCTTCTGCTAAGTATATTCGTCAACAAACTGTGACTTTCAACGCTGTACGAATGTGGTCTAATATTTGTCCAATGGTTATCGGGCGAATCGCTTCCTTCAATGGACGGGTAAACTTCAGAGGCGGCGCAAAATTGCATACAATATAAGCTCAACGCTTACTTGTCGATAGAGTGGGACTTTGGAATATGACCTGTCGCACGCAAGTACTTAGTACTCTGTACTGTGTAGGGGAGAACAGGGTAATGGGAGCCTACATTGATTATCCAACTAAATTTTAATTACATTTATAATCAATTACAGTCATGTATGAAGGTACAATAACGGGTAATGAGAGCCCATTTAACGGTTTTATGGGAAATTGGAGCCATAATATTTACTCTTTCCCGAAAATTTAACTAAAAATAATTTATATGAGATCTGATATTCTTGCAGACACCTTATCTTCGTTCAAAAACTCACTCATACACAACATCCATTTTCTAAACAATGACATAAACCTATAAATCCATTAAATCGATCATTCATTAAATACTAATCGCACTACATTCAAACACAAAATATACAATACACATAAATGTACATGTAAAATATAATTAATTGCAAAAATACATGTTACTAGAGCATGCCGAAGACACTTGTAATTGGGATAATGGGCATAGTCTTCACTACATATAATGTTTATTATCAGAGTATCATGTGCCTGTTATCCTGTTAGTGTCTCTAATAAATAAAAAAAAATCTTAGTTATTAATACGTAGAACTATTTGTAAAACATATATAAAAATCAACTTTGTAACCAAAACAAATCAATAAAGATGAAATTATTTAAGAAAAACAAAGGAACCAAATTTTTACGGATCCAAACAAAAAGCACAAATATAAGTATCTGGACTATCACTGCCAGAACATTCTTTATGGGCCTAGTTTCCCTCAACTTCTGTATCGGTACATCTCCCGTGGATAAACAAATTGCAAATAAAGCTTCCTCTTCTGAATATTCTGACTCATCGTCGCAAATTGCATTTAGCCATGCTAGGTTACCATTACCCGTTGACCACCATTTTGAAAAGCAAAGAAAATATGTAATTCTACTTTCAATCACAATTTAACCAATTGGACTTGTTAGTAAATTAATCTAGGGATGTAATAAGCATAAACGTAATAAAAGAGAATACAATTTCATGCTTATCTTGGCGCTCGCAATCAGCAGTTTTTTATAAGCGTGGATCGAAAAACACACAACCGTCCCTCGTGACTTAACGCGTGGCAGTACCGACTCGTGTTCGTCAGGTGAAGTTTCTCGATAGTTGACAGAAGCGGCCGAATGTTTACGATCGCAAGAATGTGCCTAATTTTCGTTCAATCATCATCGCCCTTATTACCCGACGGCTCTCATTACC
This sequence comes from Agrypnia vestita, assembly GCA_016648135.1. Lineage (NCBI taxonomy): Eukaryota > Metazoa > Arthropoda > Insecta > Trichoptera > Phryganeidae > Agrypnia > Agrypnia vestita. Next base: position 147,458 of record JADDOH010001940.1, read on the forward strand.
CTGTTCTCCCCTACACGTGTTCCGCGATATACGCCAGCAGAGCGTTTTCGCATTTTGTACAAGCCGTTTGTGAAATTCAACCAGAGATGAGATGTGCCAACGCAGCCTAATAAAACTGCAGTCTAAATAGTGACGTAATAATCGCTGTTGCGTGAATTATGTCATCCGGACGGGGATCGAGACGGCTTTTTTCGCCGTGCCCGAATTTGGTTTAATGTGTCGCTGTGGCACGAGCATATGGATGGCGGTAGGCTCCACGACGCGAGGTTAACAATCTCTGAACTTCTATTATTCTAATTTCCGATACAGGGTCACCACTTTCGCTGAATACTTAATTAATTTGGCATCATCGGACCACACAATACGGCAGTATCGGCATGTTTACTTAGAGCACTTGTTTGCTTTCTTACAAGGATGCATTATGATAATATTACTATACTAGCTGTGCCCACACGGCTTCACGCGTAGATTTTTAGAACACTGTTTGGATCATCATAGAACTTTCGCGAACCTACTAGAACATTCTCCTTCCAGAACTTTCAAGAAATTTATCGAATGTACAGGAACCTTCTAGACACACCGACACACTCCGCCACTCAGTTTAGAACTTTATAGAACTTTCGTGAATTTTCTATAACCTTCTCCTTCCAGAACTTTCTAGAGCAGGTTTTTCCGGATTCTCCTAGACTCACCGACACAGTCAGTGCGTCTATTTTGAAACAATCTGAAGCATTTGCGGCCTTCCCATAACAAAACAATGTGCTAGAAAGCACATTTTCTCCCACCCACGCATAGCCACCCCCACCAAACTCGTATATTTTCGATGTGACACCAAGGGCTATCCACCACCATAACCACCGGTGGGTGATTGTGGCTGGATGTGGAGAAAACTTGGCGGATAGGGAAACACGAGTTTCTTTATATATGCATATATGTTATAATAAAGGTTTTCACGGGTGTTAGAAATGTTAGTATTAATTTCTTTGGGGGTAACCCGCGTCAAAATCTGGTCCTCAGAAGGAACATTCGTCAACCGACGATTCGCCTGAATCACAACAAGCATCTTCAGGGTGTCTTGTTAATAAATTTCCGTCACGAGGGGCAGTGCGAGCACGTCCGTTCGTATCGGAAGCTTATTACCAAGTGAGGTCTGGTAAGTCAAAATCTAAATTGCGGTACTTTGGTCATTATTGGCCTTAATGGTTTTTGGGAATTTTGTATTAAATATTGGGTGTTCCCGGCCGTTGTTGGTTTTAATGGCGTTTGTCTGGCTCCTTGTGATGCGCTTCTCTATGTTGCTTCTATTGTGTCGATATTTATCTTGGTGGTTGTATTTAATTGATTTTTGCGCCTTAATATATTATTTTTACTATGAAATCTACTGTTGAATAAAATGCTTTTCCATGCCGTTGGGAGACGTATACCATCATCTCTATTGTTGATAATATTTATTCTTTTACATATCTCTGTAGCTTCTCTAAATAAATGAAACAGTAAGGATATAGAATGAATGCGACGGAAATTCGATTACTCGGGCACGTGTCTGCGAAAATCTGTAAAGATAGAGCTAGAATAGAGATAGAATAAGAGGAACGAATTAGGAACGAAAGCAGATCTGTTTATAGAATTAAGAAAGTATTGCTGAGACGGTTTGGGACTGGGGAGCGAACGGGTGAGAAGGGGATGGTAAATGAAATATATGGCGGTGGGTGTTGAAGGCGGCAGGAGCAGAGGGCGTCCGCGAAGGTTTCTAATATCGAATGCCGGATCTATTAGAGGCTTCAAAAATCGACGAGCTTGTATGAGAATGAAACGAGGTAAGAGTGGTATGCCATGATAATGTGTTATTATGTCCTTTCTACGGGGAAACGGCGTAGTTTAGTTAATTGGTTTGATAAATAATTATTATAATTTGTAAGGAATTATTTTGTACAGAATTCACAGGTTTGACCTGTCGACTGTCCATTGATCATGTACAGGCAGCATATTTATATTTATGTAAAGAAAGACGGAGTATTATAAAACAGAAAAATAATAGAAAAAGCTCAAAGTTTCAGCGCCCTAGAACATTAAATAGTAAAAGTTTGCTAATTTTATTTTAATAAAATTAAAGCATCTCCATAATAGTGCTTATATTCAAACTTGCCTTCATTCCTAATTCTATTTACACTCGTGAGCGTTGTCGGTGGCAAAACTACATTGCGCATTACTTATGGGGTATTTCTTAATTGGTTTATATTAGCAATTACTGTTTCAGTGCACCATTACAATTACATCCTACGACCTTTCCTTCCCATCTCTTCGACACATGGTCTCCACCCACACAAAATCTTCGAATGGCTCCCACATTCTTCGATACCACAAGTTGTGATCTTTTTAACTTTCTCGAAAACCATAACTTTAAGCATCATAAGAAGTGGCGTATCTACAAAACATCGGGCCTATGACAAATGGAAAGGCCCTTAGTGTATTTAGTGTATGGATATACATATATTCATTTTATATACAAAATTGATCTCATGTCTCAAAATATTTATAGTTATGAAAGAAAAACTAATGTGTATTTTATATAAATATGCACTCGCGCAACTGAATTTTTTTAAATTGGTTTTACGGCAACTCTACGATTTGCAGCTATGATACGGTCCCTAAACCGGCGTATAAGTTGTATAAGACTGTATATTTTCTCGTTTGAAGCGATTATTTTAAATGTTATACATTTTTACACACGCTGCTACGTTGAATTAAAGAATATTGGTCTACATTGAAGCTGTATGAAATGTCGATCCTCGTAAAAGTGTCGATACCAAATGAATTGTAAGTTGCGCTAGTTGCGGACCTCTTGGGCATAGGCGGCATAGACGTACATAGTTACGCCATTGATCTATAAGGTCACTTTTCAGAAATATATTTTACTTTCTAAACCTAGAAATTATACCTATTTAATTGACTATTAAAACTATCCAACATAATAGTTTTATGAAAATTAATGACGTTAGTCAGTGTCTGGTATCCAGGATGTTAGAGGTATGCATGCAGAGCGAACTTATGATGAATGTCAGCAAATCGAAAGTGATGGTGTTCGAGACAGAAGAAAGAATGACTAAGGGCCGGTTGTTTCAAGTTGGATTAAAGTAAGCGTTCTTTAAAAACATAGATTTTTACGTTCTCCACCAATCAGACGATCCGTTTTCGTAAAAATCTATGCTTTGCTCGACCGCTTACTTTGATCGAACTTGAAACAACCGGGCCTAAGTGTGATGTAATTGTAAACAACGGATTCTTAGAACAAGTGAATGAGTTTGTATACTTGGGAAGTATATTCACTTCCCAATACTTCGATTCGGGCACTGTTTCTCTAAAATTGGGCTTTTCATTCGATATATATTTTTTTCGAGTAAAAAAGTTTCGATTCGACAAATCAGCATCTGTTGAAGCAGTCGTAAACTGAATTGCTATATTTTAAATTGCAAAACTAATAATAAACGTCAAAAATTGGTTTTTGATAATATGTAAACTTAAGGATAGCGCTGTCTTGCATAACGAACAATTGTCTATAATCAATAATAAAAAATCTAAAATAAAAGACACGAAATGTATAAGTCATAACATAAAAATGATACGAACTTGATTTTAAGAATGAAAATCGGCATTTATATTTATTTATGGGAAAGTAAGTATGGAAGTCTTTGGGTGTTCATAGGACTTACGACCTTTCGTACAGCTAGCTGGCTTAAGTGATCACTTTACACAATGTAACGTTCATCATTTCCACTCGTGATAGAATACAACATGAATCAAATTTTTGCTTACTTATTTACTTACTCACCATCACGCCGTTTCCTCGGTAGGCAGAGAGGATAGAGCGCCACACTCTTCTGTCCTGACATACATCTCTCGCCTCATCCACACTCATACATCTCGCATTCAAGCCCGCCGGTTGTTGATGCTTCCAACGGAACCATCTTCCAGTATCTGGTTGATTTGGTCATGCCGCGTCATCCGCGGTCGGCCTCTCTTTCTGGCGCCGTCAACACTTGCATTATATAACTTTCTTACCATTCTTTCCTCATTCATTCGCTCAATATGCCCAAACCATCTGAGCGTACCTTTTGTAATTCTATTTATTATGCCAAGATCAGCTTTACATTAATTTCTAATATCTTCATTCTTTACTCTATCATAAATGGATTGCCACGTCTAAGGGATCTCATCTCCATTGCATTCAATCTAATTTCGCTCCTCTTATTTCAAATTTTTGCAAGTTTTTTAATACATATTTCAAGTTTTACAATCCGTTTCGTATGTATGTATTAGCGCGACCGGCATCCAAAGCTTTTTCATTCCCCTTAATTTAACACAGATGTCACTAATGAGATATCTATTTTTGATTGGAATTTTGAGAGCAATATCCTTTGTATGTGTAATGAGATTCTTCGGAATTATTAGCATTATACTAGAATTCATTACACTCTACTTTCTCTACGACCGTGCGATCTTCAGTAGAGTAATACGATCCTTAAACGAGTGAATTTTATTCACAATTATAATTCACAATTTCTCGGCGCTGTGTTTAATTAGGCACCGTTTAACTTCTGAACTTCCATTCGAATAAATCTTCTCGTTGCTTCTTCTCTGACACAGACAAATTGTGTGAAGACTCGCGGTTATACAAGATGAACTGTATTACATAATGTTTACAAAAGAGATGGTGACTGTATTTAGATCCAACTGATAAAGTTGCGTGAACTCGGCGCCATTACCTATGTACTGGTATATTCCTGACTTTCATGATGTATACGTGCATTCATATATTGGTATATAACCTATCTAATATGTATATAGTTTTTTGAACATGTTTCACGGTGAGAATATTCGATAATCGAACGATAATAATAATAGTCGGATAATTTATATAGCGCCGTTTTCGGGAGTACTCACCTCAAGGGCGCTTTATGCAGAAAATTATCTTACGAAACAACTTACTTACTTACTTACTTACCATCAAGCTGTTTCCCCGTGGGGGTAGGCAGAGATGATAGAGCGCCACACTCTTCTGTACTGACATACAACTCTCGCCTCATCCACATTCATGCATCTTCGCATGCAAGCTCGCCGGTTGTTGAGGCTTCTAACGGGACCATCTTCCAGTATTTGGTTAATCTGGTCATGCCACGTCTTCCGCGGTCGCCCTCTCTTTCTGGCGCCATCAACACTTGCGTTATATAACTTTCTTAGAATTCTTTCCTCATTCATTCGCTCAACATGCCCAAACCATCTGAGCGACCCTTTTTTAATTCTATTAATTATGCTAAGATCAGCTTTACATTCGTTCCTAATATCTGCACTCTTTACTCTATCATAAATTGATTTGCCACACATACGTCTGAGGGATCTCATCTCCACTGCATTCAATTTACTTTCGTTTCTCTTCTGCCAGCTCCAGGCTTCGTTTCCATACAACTTAAATAACTTACATACTAATAAAAAACTTATTTACTATTACTTATTCACTAGGTGGTATGCAAGAAGTGGTTAAATTTAAATTAAGTGCGTAGAAGAATTAGGTGTTTTCGCGGAGTGCATACTAGGAGTGGAAAACATTAGGTAGTGTGTAGTGGTCTGATTCAATAGGTTTTTATAGGATTGTGTAAGTAAATGCGTCTTTAGTTGTTTTTTGAACTGTGGTAAGCTGTCTGTTTGTCTCAGTTTATTAGGTAGTTTGTTCCATAACTTTGAATTGTACACAAAAAGAAAAGATTTACAAAATAGCTAGATATTTTATTTTATTTTTTATTTATTTATTAAGTAACCCCCAATAGGACTTTTACAACAGATAGGTAGAGTGTACATTAACAGAATATATAGTTTAAAGAAAAAATAATAATAACATGTAAACGTAGTAATGACAAAGTGGAAAGAAAATGTAACATACAGTTACAAATATATAAAGATAAATATAATATTAAGTAAAAAGCAAGTACATATATAAAAAGCAGAAGCATAAGAAAAACATAATATTATAAAAATTTAAAAACAAAAAAAAATGTAGAGTGAAAAGATATAGCACAAGCTTTGAAAGTCATAATATAATAAAAAATATGAATCAATTATTTAAGTCCAATTCGACAAACACCAGTAATCTTTCAATACACCTTTTAATATATGTTTGAATAATATACAGTTATTGGCAAAGACGTCTAGTTGCTCGTATCTGTTTGCTAGTCTAGGAAGCCTTTGCAGTGGGGAATTAAAGAAATATGAATGTAATACCGCTGATTAATTGTAGCTAAAGCTCATTTCGCTGTCTGTCTTAATCCCGTCTCCACTTTAAAAATAATTAAAATTTGCCAGACACTAATTGTTAATGCAAGTCGGCCTGGAAGGCTGTAAATCATCTGCGGGGATCAGTCAACAACCCCTAATTATTGCGGGAGTGCCGCTGCCCGAGGGACGCGCCTCGAGCCCGAGAAATACGCTTTGTCTTCTGAGAAAGCCAACACGTGTTATCTGCAAAAAGATGCTGGGATGCTGCGAACAAACATCATTCTTAGTACTTCCACAAAGCTGGTCGGAGCGCAGATAAATGTTGTTTTACGAGAGAATTTTGACAGTTGTCTATGTCTAGTGTGAAACCTTTATTACATTTTGTTTAGAACTATTTATTTATTTGATGTTCATGGAAGACCAACAGCACAAAAAAAAAAGCATAGAAAACATTGATACAATATAGATGGCCAATTACAGGTCTCCACATTTAGAAATATGTCAGTAATGTTAAATATTTATGAATGACTACGGCATATTAAAAATTATATAGAAAGAAAGAATAAAAATTTAATCAAAAGACAAAGAAACTTAATTATTACGTGGAAAAAAATTCAGCACTCAAAATTTTTCTTAATCTTGTGTGGCTGCACTCGAACAGATCAATATCCAATAATCTTATCAGTTTATTGAATGCATCGCATACCCTCAAGAAATATGAATTACGACGATAGTTGGATGAGGTAAAACCAATGTGAAAGACTGGGTATGTAAGGTAAGAAAAGAAAAGTCTACGAGATCTACAGGGAACATGGAATTTTAGTCTGCTTAATAGTTCAGGTCAGTCGACGTTGTCTGATACAATTTTTAGTAGGTACATCAAATCACCTATTTCGCGACGTTTGTATAACGGTAGGATGTGATATTTTTTGCATGAACTGTCATAATCGTCAGAAACGCAATTGAATTTAAAGATAACCATCCGTAGACCCTTAAGTAGTAAACGATACAAAGATATAACTCTGTATTCGACAACTTAAAGTACATCGCACGGAAACCATTAATTGTTCTTTAATGAAATATGTATACGTCGTTAAGTCTTAGATATTTTTATAGCAGAAGTGTTTTTTCTTACTATAAAAGAAGAAATATTGACATTTTTTGTATTTCAAAAAACAAAACGACAGTCGCTGTATGTATTCTCGAGTCCAAGCGGAGAGATTTATATCTTTTGTGGGCTAACATGGCCTTGCCGCGGTCATTATTTTTGAGAAAAAATATTGTATGCCGGATTGGCATGCTTGTTTATATGTATAAAGTTTTCGTGTCAATTTAACAAAATGTTAATATATACTTACATTATTTTTATTAAACACCAACCACCAGATCACTGGGTGAGCGTCATGACTATTACGCCGGCCGCACACTGGATGCGTTTTCGTACGAAATTGAGTAGTACGTACACGTACGAATACGCAAATACATTTCAGACCTTCCAAGTAGTATTGAACATCGCACACTGTACACTAGGGTGTCCCGTCCATGTATGAGAAAAAAAATTTTGAGCTACACAATTGCAAGAGGTATCAAAATTTGCGTAATTTTACACAAATTGCGAAAAAGGTAAAAAAAATTGTCGATCATCTTGAGGGCTCTACCAAGCTTTGAAGTTTTGTAAATTTTACGCTTTTATTGAGTTAAACCGTTTGCCTAAAATAATAAAAAAATCAACAGTATTACTACTAAAGTGGCACTACTAAATCGTGTACAGTGTACACGATTTAGTGTACGCAGGTATAGATGCAACATCCGACACGATCGGATTTGTTCGGAAATTTTTGCGATTTCGTACGATGGATATTGAAAATTTTGTCAATTTGACACATGACACATGTTTGTGGGACCAAAGTGATTCAACTACGTGACCTTCAGCGCAGATCATGGCGGAGAATCTCTAAAGAACTAAGAAATACCTGTAAGTTAAATAATTTGGTTTAATGAAGGTGAGGTATAATTATGTACTTCGATTAAAAAAACTTTTAAATATTTCTCCGATGCTATGAGCTCTCGTTGCACTTCGATTCTCCCCAGTACCTATTTGTGAATATATTAGATAGATAGTCATGAAATTTGTTATTATTTAAGTCTGCCATAATACAGTTTTCCAGAAGATACAGATTATTTATTTAGCACAAACGTTATTGCAGAAATGCGAAAAATAACTGATCGTGACCAACGCAAGCCGCAATAAATGTGCGCGCTCCATACGTACGAAAATAATCGTACGAATACGTACGTAATAATTCGTATCCAAAGTGCGGCCGGCCTTACACTAACCTACGTTAAACAAATTACATTTTATTTTTAATTAAATGATGACAATTGCTATATGATCATTTAGACGTATATGTGGCAAATGATAGAGTAAAGAATGAAGAAAGAATGTAAAGCTGATCCTAGTATATTTAATAGAATTAAAAAAGGTTCGCTTGGGCATGTTAAGTGAATGAATGTGGAAAGAATAGTAATAAAAATATATGACGCAAGTATTGACAGCACAAGAAAGACGTGGCACGACCAGATTAACCAGATAATGGAGGATGGTCCTGTTAGGAGCCTCGACATTCGTCGGGCTTGTATGCGAAGATGTATAAATGTGCGTGAGGCGAGAGTCGTGTGTCAGGACAGAAGATTGTGGCGCTCTAACCTCTCTGCCTCCCTCCGCGGAGAAACGGCGTGATGGTAAGTAAGTAAGTAATCGCGTGTACCTTACATTTTAACATATTTAAATCAGACCATCCAGCTGATACAAAACAGTATTTTTTCTCTCCGAAGACTGACGGCTACCCTTTGTCGGGTGGTCTTTGATTTGACGAATCCAAACCATAAATTATCATTAACAAGCTTTTCAAAAGACCTTCCCCTAGTATTTACGACCCTTTTCAAAATTCTTTTAGATCTTTCATTTTTTATATCTAATCATAAAGCATCACAGAAGGGAGTAAATAAAAATGTCTAAAAATACAGTACTGCAATATTATGTAAGTTGATACTAAAGACCCTATACATGATTTACATTTTTGCTGTCTGGAGAGCCGATTCGAGTTTTAGAATCTTTTTGCCAGAACTAGAGTTAAGATTGTTTTTAATTAATTTTATTATGAAGGATCTGATCAGTACTAAAGCATTTCTTTAACAAATGATGTCTAAATATTATATATTTATATCAAACGGAATTATTCCCGGAACACTAATTAAGCATTCTTGCAATCTATTTATCTTTGGTACACTGAAACACTGTAGGTATATCTCTTTCCATTTAAGAAAGATAATCGAATCAGTATGTGTTAGCCGTGTGTAAGAAGGACATTGTTTCGTTGTGTTAGTGTTTATTCCCGTAAAGAGCAACACAACCAAACAATGTACGTCGTACGCACGACTAACACATACTAATTCGATTGTCTTTCTTAAATGGAAAGAGGTCTACGTCGCGATGAAATCATTATATATGAAAATAATAATAATTCAGACTAAAAAGTTCTTCCTCTCGTTTGTGAATGTTTTAATCTACATATATCTATTTTTACATGCATCTTGCAAAATTCTATGTACAATTTTTACGCAAGAATACAATACAGTATATGTCAAGACTACATTACTAAGTATTCTTATATATAATATAATAGATAACTAAAATAATACAAATTAAGTTATCACCAATTTACTCGGTTCACTGTAGTATTTATTTAATATTATTTTTAAAATATTTTTTGTTCCGTTTTTTTAAGTCTGTCCGGTGGTTTGGAAATACATATTGTTAGGTCCAGTCACCGTAATTATTATTATTTTTATTTCTAGTTTCTTATTCGTTATTTGTCATGTCGTATATTTGTGTTGTATAAGTGTTCTGAAATTGTCCTCGTATTCTTCCAATGTCAGTTTGTTCTTGTTATATATAACGTAGTAGTAGTAGATAGAATAAAGAAAGGATCTCTGCGATCGTTCGGTCGTGTTCGAAGTCGTGCACAAAGAGGGCGCCCGCGAAAAACCTGATCAGATAAACCAAATATTGGAGGATGGAGGAACCTGTTAAAAGCTTCAAAACCGAAGAGCAAGCACGACAAGATGTATGAATGTGGACGGATTAAAAGTGGTGCGCCAGAAAAGAAGAGCACGGTATTCTATCCTCTTTGCGTTCCTCTGCGGGGAAACGGCGTGGTGTTTAGTAAGTTAAAAAGCTCTTAAATTGTATTAAAATTTAAACTTTACGATTACGAAAAACAACGTACAAACAACCATTTGATTACGATCCGAAGATTTCTTTGAAAAACTAGTTTAAATTAAAATATTCACACGATAAAAGACCAACACGTAATTAACCGAGTTTAGAAATATCACACGGTGTGAGTAGTTAACATTTAGTAAAAATGTATCCTACAAATCTGGTTTTACAGGAATTGCGAAAAGCATATATTTTCAATGCCAATGGTATGTTTTACGATACATTATATAGATTCCTACAACCTGTTATGTATTTTATTCAAACGAAGGTGCCTTTTTTGGTTCTTAATTGTTTTGGTTAAAATAACAGTAAATATATTATTCAGATATTATGTAGAGAGAATTAATGTAGATCTGTAGTGCAGTTGATTTTATCTTCTCCGCGAAAATATAATATTAGGTATATGTACTCGTATAAATGTGAATTATGTATACAGGGTTATTTGTAAAACACTAATAACCTCGCTGGACTATATTCCTGCCTTGATTATGAGTTGAAAATATTCAAGCTATCATGATCTAAAAGTGTGCATTTTCTTCAATATTTCTGACTTATTTTTTGTAAAACGTTGAACTATCAATACAGTAACAATATATCGAATATGAAAAATCGGAAAACATTCCAATTGGAATTTTTTCAGGGTTTTTACCATTTTATTCAACTTGTATTGAAACGAATGAATGTTTCGTAATCGATATAAGTTACTGTAATGATAGTCCAACGTTTTACAAAAAATAAATAAGAAATATTGAAAAAAAAATGCAATCTTTGATGTCGCATGTCTCCATAACTATTGATATTAGGTCATGATAGTTTGAACATTTTCGACTCATAATCAAGACAGGAATATAGTCCTGCGAGGGTATTAATGTTTTCCAAATAACTCTGTATAAAGTGCTATCCATTACAAATTTTGCTAATTTCGTTTATCAGAATTAGTGGTCCAAAAATAGCAAATTCTCGAAAAAGTAAAGGAAGTCTTTTTTTTAACAATAGATCTCTTTTTAACTCCGATGAAAACAAAAAGGTATTAATTATTGTATCGTAATTATCTTGATACCGCTCGAAGAATTCTTGCTCGCTCGTGTAATACGGGATACGATTTTACGAAGTTCACGATGCTTTTGATATCTGAAATCGCTGAAGTTTTTGAGATGGAATCTCTTCACTGACGCTGGAAATACAGGGCGAATGCATTGTTGAAGCGAAAGGGAGAAGTTCTGTAAATGTTAATCTTGAAGCCCGCGTGGTAGCCTCCAGCTACTTCTCCTGATGGACTGGAAGATTTTCGGGACCTGCATTGCTGGGAGATAAATAAGCCATTCTAGTAGCAACTGAAGAAGTACCGTAACATATTCAGATTATTCAAGATTATGGTATATACATAGGAAGCTTTAGAAATGCGGGCACGGAATACGTGTCGCATCAATATTCTTACTTTTTTCAAAATAAGCTTGCGCTATGAAAATAGGACTAACCTACTGATGTCCTGGAATGGGGCTCAAACCACCGATCTACTGATAGTTTGCTAGTTGGTGACCATTTCACCAACTAGCAAACTCCCGAAAGCCTCAAAAAAGATTGAAATGTCGGTAGATTTTGAAACAAGACATGTTCCTCGAAAAGATTCCACATGGTTAAGGTTAATGTGTTTGAAATATCAAGCAGACTCTCTTCAAATTCTCGGATGACCATCTTGGACTTTAAAATCCTTTAAAATCTTTAAAAACTCAGAATCGTTTACAGAAAACTTTATAGGTTTCCTTCTGATTCATTGTTTGGGGAATGTCAGTTTAGAAATTGAACTAGAGATATACGTCGACTTTATGTGAAAATAATCCTCTATTTTCACCACATAATAGACTTTCACCAACTCCCTTCACACAACTATCCAACTAGAGGTTCATCATCAAACCCAATTTGCGAACAAGCTTCGGTCTGGCTTCCCACGTATTCCTGGCTCTCAAAGCCTATAGCTTATTGCCAAATAAAGTTTAAAAATTTTAAAGTGTTTATTTTTGAGAAGTTAAAGTTTTTCAATACATTTTCAGGGTTCATGTAGGTGCTAGATGCAGGCGACACTATGTAAATTTCGCCATTCGCCATAGCCACATGAAGACATTAGTTTAAAATGTGACTTTCGTTATAGCGAATCGTTCGTAAGTCGATAATTGCCTGTGATGAAGTTTACCGACATTCGCTCTAGGTGTCGCTATGGGCGAACTTCACCTATCATTCGTGGACACGTCGACATCATCTTTCGCATTGATTGTCTTGAAATGTTGATGTTCTATATAAGAACATTATTCCCAACAACCACTCTCTTCTGGCCATTTGATCTATCTACTGATGTAATCGAACTGTGTACGCACGTCCGTGGGGAGAAATAAAAGAGATACGCTAATACATTACCTGCCTCCGACGAGGGCCGAGTTGTGCAGCTTACAATGTAGACTATATCGAGGGACCATATTACAGAAATCTGCGCATAATATTATCAGAATAGGAATATAAATCTTGAGGCCGTCCACACAATTCAGATACTTGATTTATTCCCCATTGTCTGTGGTGTAGGATACGTTGCTCCTATCTGCTATCTACGTGAATTAGACGGAAAGAATTCCACAGAAGAGTCATTGGTGTAGTATTTGACCAATAGGCAATACATTTTTATGATGTTTTCTTTGATGATGACACTTGAAAGAAAAGGTGAGTAATCTTTCCTACTCAATAAACGCAGATAGCGTATATAACGAAATATATTAAAATACTAGTATACCCATATTTTTAGTAATTTTTAGTCATATTTTATCAATTTGTGTATTAACCTTAACATATAGATATATTTCATCTTGAATTTTTTATAGAACTATTTGAGTTCTACAACTTCTCTATAGAAAGTATTTAAATATCTCTTACCGTTAAGGCAGCATTCGTAAAAAATGCATCGCTCGACCATTTTTTCGTCGCCTTTAGTTGTAAAATAGGTCACCGCGAAAAGCCCTTTTATTATAACGAGAAAATATATAGCCTATGTCCACTCTGAAAGTTCATTCTAAATATTGGTGAAAGAATTTTTGTAATCGAATGAGTTGTTTCGAAGATTACTCCTTACACTCAAACTAACAAACTTACAAAGTTTACCTCTTATTAGGTGTTTTCGCGAAGTGCACACTGATAGGAGTGCACATTAGCTAGAGTTGTCGTGGTCTGATTATATAGGTTTTTATATGATTATCTAAATAAATGCGTCTTTAGTTGTTTTTGAAATGATAAATAGTGTTCATATATGAACGATATATTACGAAATAGTGTGATTTAAAGAATAGCGTTCAATTCGTGCAAATGGACGTTGTCCAATTACCTAATCATTAATTAATAAATTGCTAATTAATTTCCAGTGCTTTCATTTGCCTCCTGCAGCCAATATCCGTGACAATATGTAATTCTGTTTACATTAGGAAATATAAATTATTATTTTATCTACTTTATGTAAGATTAAATAAATAAAATATAAATTATGTAAGGAACAGAGGGCGTGGAGTGATTAGTTAGCCCAGATGTTTGGGGGCGGTTTTGTTAGAAGCCTCATAGAAGAAAGTGTACGAAAGTAAACAAGGCAACATTGGTAGGTATATACAGGACAGAAGAGTGTGGAGCTTCTGTCATCTCTGCGAGGGAACAGGATGATACTCAGCTGGATACTTCTAGAAAAGGACGAATCAGACAACGATATTTGATTTCTGGAAGAGTCACAGCATGTCTGCAAAGCTCGCCCGAAGCTTTCTGAAGTTCCATTCTTCATCGATTCATCCATCGGTATGCCATCGCAATGTATCACGATGCCTGTACAGAGATTTACACATTACATAATTGTAATAAATAGCTTCGGAAATTACGATGCGGTTGCATGGCCCGTTGGACGCCCACGCTATGTTTGAACCACGAGACAAATAGCAGTGGAGCAGGCATCGGTGGCAGCGGAAGACTATGATGGAAGTTCAAGCCCAGTCTTCCATAATGAACGAGTGAAAGAATGACAATTTTTTTTTTTTAATTTAAAGACTATCGACAGGTCAGAATGACCCTAATGTATAGTCATTTATTACAAGGACAATTTACGATGATTATAAATAAATAAATATCGAGTCTTACTTAGCCACTTACCATCACGCCATTTCCTCGCGGAGATAGGCAGAGAGAATGGAGCGCCGTACTCTTCTGTTCTGACACACAACTCTTCCCTCCTCCACATTCATATGCAAACATCACATGCAAACTCGACGATTTTTGAGGCACCTGACGGGACCATTTACACGTATCTGGTTAACCTGCCACGTCTTCGGCGGCCGCCCTATATTTCTTTCAATAAAATACCACGTATTGTATTTCTTTCAATAAAATACACAACTTCATATAAGAACTGAACTCGATAAGCTTATGACAATTATCAGGTGATTTGGAGAATTTATTATTGAAGTTCTTGCTTACACGAAATATAGGACCGTGAAATTCCCGGGGAAGCTCCACAAAGTACATAAATGTCGATGACATGTGGTCCGCGGTCAGCGAGCGTGACACGACATAAGGCCCGCGGACATTTGGTCCAACGACAAACGATCCACGGCAAAAGGCCCACGTGACGTTATATCCAACAACAAAATGACGACAACCAAAAGATTTGTTTTTATGAAAGCTCTAAGTAAATTAATGAAATCATCGAATATACTCTTCACAAATTCATAAAAATGTACCCAATAAAATCTATGCACGAATATATTTCTGTATTTGTACATGTAAAGCTAGGTATTTGTTTGTTAATTTTTAAATTTGAATTTTGATTTTGTTGTCATTGTGTTGTTAGATCTAATGTCGCTTGGATGTTTTCCGCGTGGGCCTTTTCTTGTGGACTTTTTTCTTTTCTTGAGAAATTATTCCCTGGTATTTGCGGTTAACTTTAATTCGGTGACGCAATTTTAACCGGGAAGTAATTTACAAATATATATAATGCAAATATTGGTAATTTTTATCTGAATCGACTGAACTTTGTACTCTACTAAATAATGTTTATCTCGATTGGGCAGAACCAATCGAGCAATATCCGAAAGTAATATTGCTGGATGCAAATAAAATTAAAAGTTTTCACCTGAAGAAGCTGTGGGTGAGTTTGGTTCCTCGCACCGCACTGTTACTTAGCAGCCGTTTGATCTCCGAGATGTTTGATGTTTGACCCGTTAGACCAGCTGGTAGAGGATGTTTGGCTGGTTGCATTTTTTGCGACTTATTCAGACCGGAAGCCTAACACGTGGATACGAGCTTTAACAAAAGTAGGCCTTGCAATAAAGCTTTGAAAGAAACTAAAAACTGAAGGCGTAGAAGATATCGCTATGGCAACTGTATATTGTATATATTTGTGCTAAAATGTCAATCTCCCATAAAAAAAATATTTTTTTTACTCTTTACTTAGTAAAAACATCTACTATATTAAACTACACTTCAGAGTGTTTTGTGTTGTAGAATTCAAATTTGATTTTTTAGAACTTTTTTCTTTACAATATTATTTGGATATTATATTTATTATTAAATTATATTTTGATTACGTTTATTTGGGAGTGCATACAATGAAGGTTGTTAAAATTTATAATACTTATTATTACGAAAATAAATGTAATTGACGAACTTTGGACTTAATTTAATAAATTTCATATTTTTGGCGTGTATAACGTTAACTTTTTGGTTGGCATAATTATTAATTTGATAAAACTAACAAACTTTGTATAAACCACACTAATTGTATTTACGTCTGCCGGTTTCGATACTGTTTTTTGTATCTTCGTCAGGAAGGACGCACAATAACTTCCATAAATTAAATTTGTAAGAGTAGTAAAAAGTGTTAAGGGGGGGGGGGGGGGTGTGGTCTCATTTGTTTTGCGGAAGAGAGGTGGAGTTTGACAGTGAAACATTGAAATGTTGAATATATTAAATAATGGAAAAAAACTAAGATGTCTTGATAATAATAATTTCTCATAACTATTATTTATTTATTACTTTGTCTATTGATTTTCGGATGTAAAATTAAAATACAATAACTCTTCATGTAGAATTAGTCCCTCGCAGCATGTATAGAGCTGCGTGGAGACAGGAATGTATTTGGAATACAGAGTGAACATTAGGGTGCTTCAAAAATGTATGAATTTTTAAAATTACTTTCTTTCTAAGACACCCTTTAATATGCTTTCATATGCCTAAAAACTTACAAATATTTTTTCAGATTCTGTAAAGGACTTTTAGGGGTCGCTACCAGCTGTGAAAATGTAGGGCTTAACTAAAAAATATAAGTTGGTATTTAAACTGAAAAAAAATATTTAAAACAAATTTTTACGAAAATTTTGCAATAAATAAAATAATTACATGAAACATTCAAAAAGGTGACGTTAACATTAAAGTGACAAAACATTAAAGAGTTAAAAAATAAGATAACGTCAACGTGAATTTTTTTGAGTCACGAAATTTTCGTTTCTTTATCCGCCATGAGTAAATATTGCTTCTACTCTTCATCGGTAAGTTGTAAATGAGATATCATTTACAACTTTCTTATAATGTACAAAAGTCTTAGATTTATTGTATACATCATCGTCCTTCCATGTCCTAACATCTTTCATCAAAAAATCACACGAAACGGCGATTGTGTTGTAAAAATTCAATTACATGATTTGTAACAAAACCGTGTAAGTGTTTAACCACAACGAGAGCATTTTTGAGGGTAACTCGCTTTGGAGAACCTTCCAATCTTTGATTTTCGTGAGCAGTAACCATCCTCCGTTTTCAACGAAACTTTATCACCGAAGTATGCAAAAGCAACAAGCTCTTCAGGCAGATTCCAAAAATGTCACTTTTCGAGTCTTTTTTTTTAACTCAATTCATTTATAAACGCCATTACATGGCACGATCGTTAATTCAGTCTAAGAGCAAAAGGTATGTTATTTCTTGAAAAATCTAGTTGCGATACTAAATTAAAAAACTACGGGGGACGGCAGAGGGATGTATTCAACCTATCAGCAGATTTTTGATGCTGTGTGCAGTGACATGTTTGGTTAGAAGCGTTACAGTCATTGCGCATGTTGTCTACGGCGCATATTTTCGCAACTTTGATCAAAGGTAGCAACCCTTAAATTATTTAAATATATGATATATTCAAATAATGAAATAAAAAAATAAGTGTGTATTTTTATGACTATTCAAAGCATATAATGGAGTTCTGGTACCGATACTGATGTATGGAAGTGAAGCCTAAAGAGGAACAAAAGTAGACTGAATGCAGTGGAGATGAGATCCCTTAGACGTATGTGCGGAAAATCAATTTATGATAGAGTAAAGAGTGAAGATATTAGGAATGAATGTAAAGCTGGTCTTAGCATAATTCATAGAATTAAAACAGGGTCACCCAGGTGGTTTGGGCATGTTGAGCGAATGAATGAGGAAAGAATTATAAGATATGTAATGCAAGTGTTGACAGCGCCAGAAAGAGAGGGTGACCGCGGAAGACGTGGCTTGATCAGATTAACCAGATATTGGAAGATGGTCCCGTTAGAAGCCTCAACAACCGTCGAGCTTGCATGTGGATGAATCGAAAGTTGTATGTCAGGACAGAAGAGTATGGCGCTCTATCCTCTCTGCGGGGAGGGGGGGGGGCGTGATGGTAAGTAAGTAAGTAAGCATATAAAAGTATGCCCCTAAAAAAATAAACTTTAATTTTTTGGAGCACCCTAGTGCACGCTTCCCTTCTGTGTGGATGCGCCGTGCATGCTGAACCTCCCGCCAGGTCCTCGCGTGATAAAAGGGCGTGCGTCATCCCGCGTACCGGAGAAACCAATTTGAAATGGTTTTATGACCGACGTAACTGCTCGAAAATGAGTTTATTCTCGTACTTCTACCGCCACTTTTTTAAAGATTAATAAAACATTCGACTTCTCGCCGTTTATGATTTCGCTTTTATGGGATCATCGGTTGCTGGAAACTCAATTAAGAGGAGCTTTGCAATATTTTACGATGCACTTGGAGCCGCTTCATTGCGCCGAGTCAATCTTGCGCAGCGCGGGTTTTAATAATGAACGTATTAAGGCCCCCATTCACGGCACTCCATTTGCCAGCACTCCACATCGGTGGATGACGTCCAAATTCGTACCACACTCACGATCACTGCTCCACGCGAAGCCACTCCATTTTTTTGTCAGTTTAAGTGCAACTACCGGACACGAACATGAGACAATCAATGCCTCCACATGAGAGATTAACAACGACACTTCGTTACTTAGCGTCTGGCATCTTAGCGCATTGAAATTTTTACCTTTTAATATTTAATATCTTTTTAGAAAAGTTTTAACTCGGATAGACACATAGAAAGACACTTCAATGTTATTTATATGAATAAACCTTGCATAGTGATAATCTGCAAGTCAAACATGGATATTAAGATTATTATTTTAGTGACATAAATTCAAAAAAGGTGTCAAAGCCTTTGCATTAACATTCAATAATGTATTACTAGGTTCAAACTAGGTGATTTTAGTTGATCAACTTCAATTATTCATATTAATTCTATCAAATTAATATACAAAATATCTTATTAAATTCTTTTTTGAAGGTCCCTCTCAAAGACGCTATTTTTTTTTGAACTGTATCTTTATTCGCACTTTGATCGACCTTCTGGAATAATAACAATAGTTCTTGCATAGCGACATTTCGCTTATTTCGATCATGATAATTATGATGGCAGGTCATCCAGAGATATGGCGATTCCCTGTACATCTCAATCACCTCTAAAACAAACTCTTTTCCCGACATCATGGATTCATCCGTCCTTCGCCAGAGCGCGCGGCCGACTGAGCCTCAAAATGGATTTCGGTTTTGACACTCACGAGCAGCGCGGCGTGGAGTGGCGTGGAGCGGCGCGCGGGTTCCGCATTCACGATGAGTTGGACGGCGGCCATTGGAGCCGCGCCGCAATGGATTTTGGAATGTTTGGAAATCCAACGTTCGGAGTGATGCCATCAAATCCACGGGGTTTTTCACATTCACGACGAGTTTTGGAGTGATGGAGTGGAGTGCTGTCAAATGGAGTGCCCGTGAATGGGGGCCTTTACGGCGACTACTTCTGAATCGCGAAATTTCCCTTGACCTTCTGACCCTCCCTAGTCGGGAACAATGCGGTGGTTATTTTAGTATCGCTGAGTTTTCAATCAAAATTGTTAACCACTATTTTAAACGGAAAGTTTACATTCTCAAGATTGTCAATATTAACAAATACGCACCCGTGTTTACGAAGCAGGTACATACTATTTATATTCGAGATATAGAGTAGTGTTGCACCGAATGCGGGTTCTGCCGAATGTCGAATTCGGCCGAAATTCGGTTAAATTTCGCGCACTTTTGCCCGATGAAGAGTTCAGATCGCCATCACGAAATAACGTGTAATTGTTTATTTACTGTGTGTTTTTTAATTGATTAAGCGGCACCACGTAGTTCTGGATAGTTATAAAATATTAGATTATAAAATTGATTATTTTATCAAAGCATATATGTATATTGTTGATACTTGACGTGGTTTCTTTTCTAGAGAATAAAAAACTTGATCCATTCACACGTTACCCATTTATTTATGAATCAACATTTTGTCTAGGTTTCACTTTAAATTAAATTTCTTTATACTTTTACATTTCTTATTTAAGTTCTGCTTATTTAATATTTACAAATGTGAATGTTTAGATGGTTGGATGGATGTTTGTTACTCAATCACGCGAGAACAACTAAACGGATCTGGATGAAATTTGGCACAGAGATAGATTATTGTCTGGAAAAGCGCAAAGAATACTTTTTATCCCAGTAATAGGTGTCTGCAGGATGAAATCGAAGTCTACGCTGGCAAAAGCTAGTTAATTAAAAAGCTACCGAAGTTCGGTAGATTTAAACGGAATTCGGCCGAAGACGAAGTTCGGTAAAAGTTGCCGAAGTTCGGCTATTCTCTAATATAGAGGTCAAGATATTGCTCGTATCCGCTGAAATTGGACAAATTTTGTTCTCTTAGATACTTACCTCTTCTATTTTTATTTTAAGACTGTCTCCTATTTATTCGCAATTAAAATAATCACATACTGACTTTATTCTAGAGGATCTCATTGTTTGCCTTTGTTCGAACAAAATATTTTTTTGTCTTATCGGGTTTAACGTCCCGGAAACCATCCGGAAGTTATTTGGT
This sequence comes from Agrypnia vestita, assembly GCA_016648135.1. Classification (NCBI taxonomy): domain Eukaryota; kingdom Metazoa; phylum Arthropoda; class Insecta; order Trichoptera; family Phryganeidae; genus Agrypnia; species Agrypnia vestita. Next base: position 168,262 of record JADDOH010001940.1, read on the forward strand.
GGATGAATTTTTGTTGAGGCCTTTCTTCCTGTCTTGTCTCATACTTTTCTTCAAGAACTTTTCTGAGGTATGCACTCTATATATAAATATGTCTTATCAAACTATTGTTATATCTTTTGTAATTCTTCATGGAGAACATCCTTATTCGTAATTCTCTCAGACCAGCATACTATTTCCATGCAACGATGCATTATGAAAATTTTAGCCTTAAATTATAAACAAAAATTATAAACTTAAATTACAAAACACACATCAACATTCGTACACCTTCTGCAAGATCATCACTAGTTGGGAGTTCTAATCACCATTCTTTCTGTATTTGGTTTACCTGGTCGAGAAAAGTGTTCTAGTGAACAGCATACCTATTATTTCTGGTTATTTACTCTGCGTCGACCTTTCTAATTATTCTCTCCTCATTCGATCGTCCCACATGACCAAACCATCCAAGCGACTCTTTTTTAATCTTTTCACGATCCAGCCGCTTGAAATCTATATAAATTCAGTAATTTATGATATGGAGAGTGAAAATTTTCACGAGAATAGTCACGGTAGGGCAATGAGTGTCTAATTGGAAATAAGCAATACCTAGAAATTTATCCTTGTAGGGAGAAGAATATTATTGCCCATAATGTAGTCGGCTAGCTGGTGGTAAAAAAACTTCTTTCCCACTTACACTAAAACATGTTCCAGAGCTTTCCCTTCAGAATCGTGTAACGAATCATATTTTCTTGTATGTTTTATGTTTTATATTTACGTTAATTTATATAGTGCCGTTTTTGCGTAAGAGATGCTTCAAGGGCGCTTTACAGGTGCGACATCCCGAATAAATGAGTTTATAGGCTCTTCTTGAAGAGTTCCTGGTTCTCCATAGATCGCAACACTGGAGGCAGCTGATTCCACATAGCTGGCATAATCGTAAATGTGAAAGTGCCTTTTTGCTACTTAAATGTATTTAAAGAGTTAAGGTTGTTATTACGGTCGTTAGACATATTTAACTGTAAATAGTTGCGAATGTTTTAAACGAACTGTATGTTTTTCCGAAAAACGATTCTCGACGCTTCGTTGAATGCTTATTCAACGTCATCAGGAGGACGACCTTTATCCGCGGAGGTAGAGGGCGGACTGATTACTGCTTTCGAGGGCGTAAATTATATGCACTTTGTTGTGGAGTGTTCACTTATTCTACAATAGAAGTCGCCGGTATGCAATATGTACTACGTCGGTGGACTTTACTGCGACGTCTCTCAATTTACGCCCTCGAAAGCAGTAATCAGTCCGCCCTCTACCTCCGCGGGTAAAGGTCGTCCTCATAAGAATTCAACGAAACGTCGAGAATCGTCTCTCGGAAAAACATACGGTTCGTATAAAATATCCGCAACCAGTTGCAGTTAAATACGTCTAACGACCATAATAACAACCTTAACTCTTTAATAGATATTCGAAGTTATCATGTAATTGCAAAAATAGGAATCCGTATAAAGTATCTTCTTCTTCTTCATGTGCCCTGTCGGGTCCCCCCGACGTCGGCGATCATCTGGGAGAAAGTTTCCCTGTCCAGGGCAGTGCGGAACAGCTCTTCCACGCTTCTTATCCCGGTCCACTCTCGGATGTTTCCAAGCCAGGAATGCCGCCTCCTTCCGACCCCTCTGCGACCCTCAATCTTTCCCTTCATGACGAGACTGATGACGTTGAATAAGCATCAACGAAACGTCGTTTCTCGGAAAAACACACGGTTCGTATAAAATATCCGCAACTATTTACAGTTAGATTAAATATATATTTTTGAATCCGGTGTAAATAGTGCAAATCCTCAAAATACGCACGCAAAACGCAGCGATATTTTGGATCAGTAATATCGTGTTGCCCGTGCATGCCGCCGCGCAGCTTTTACAAGTAGCAATAAAATCGCGCATTGCTCGTTGCCACTTTTTTACATTGCAAACATTTTTTACACTGGTTTTACATTGCTCGAGGTGCGACCTAACTTATGATTCGACCTTTTAAAAGATCTAAGTGTGCACTTCGAAATAATGATAACAGATACGGTTACCATCATGACCTCGAACAGGCTCAGGGACCGTAGTTAACTCTTAAAAGACTGTGCTAAAAAAAACTTTGGGGACGGTGGAGTAACACAGCGTTACCTGATTAAAAATCGGCATAGTTTTTAATATGTGATAAAATATACATATATACAATACAGATAAGACTTTTTAAAGGTCCCTTTATATAATTATGTAAGATAAATATACATATTTGCATTATTTTAGTAAATTATTATAAAATCATGGCAAATCGAATTTGCGTGCGCTTCCGCCGACGTTTCAATAGCAACTGAATACAACGACGCGATCGCCTGCTCGCTTCAGTCGCATGCACTCCGTCTTTGTCTAGCACGTGTTACCCGACTCTATCGTACTCTTTCTATATTGTTTTTGGTTTCGCCGAAACCCAAGCAACCGCCATCTCTGTCCTACATGAAATGTATGGTATTGTCGTGCTCTTTCTTGCTCGATTTAACTGCGATGCACAATATACTGCTCTCTCTTACATACTGGCCGAAATTACGAGAGTAATGAATAAATATTTTTTAATTAAAAAATCCGTACATTCCTAACAGTTTAATTTAGTAATTTTGGTGTGAAAATGTCTATTCGATGATTACAAAAAATGTGACGTTTTAGTTTTCGTAAATAAGGTAGATATTTCATATTTTGTGTGACAGGTAGACCTACGTTACATCACCGACATACAGGAGTTAAAATAATATCAGTGTTAGAATCCTTCAAGCATCTATAAAATTACGAAAACTTCGGAGTAGATATACAGGGTGTACCAGAGCTAGCAGTAGAAATTTGGCAGGTAGATTCCTGACTATGTTATGAGTCTAAAATGTCCAAGCAACCACGGCCTAATATCAATAGTTACGGAGATATGCAATATCAAAGTTGGCATTTTTTTTCAATATTTCTTACTTATTTTTTGCAAAAAGTTGAACTATCATTACAGTAACTTAGGTCGATTATGAAAAATTCATTCGCTTTAATACAAGTCGAATAAAATGATAAAAACCTTGCAAAAAATAACATTTTTAAATGTTTTTAGCATTTTATTTTAGTTGTATTGAAGCAAATAAATTTTTCATAATCGATATAAGTTGCTGTAATGATAGTTCAACTTTTTGCAGAAAATAAGTCAGAAATATTGAAAAAAAAAGCAAACTTTGATATTGCATATCTCCGTATCTATTGACATTAGGTCGTGGTTGCTTGAATATTTTAGACTCATTACATAGTCAGGAATCTACCGGCCAAGTATCTGCTGCTAGCTCCGGTACACCCTGTATATTTTCAATGGATATGATTTGTTCTGAAAACATTCGAGTCTACGCAACCAGAGGAGAATTATTTAAAGAAATGAGTTATGTGATTTTATATTAATTACTCGCAAGAATTATGCTTTACCAGCGGGGCCCTTAAAGGGCCAATATCCGTTGCACGAGGGTGGTTTTCTTGGTTGTTTTATATATAGCCTTGCTGGCTGCCGAGTTCTTCTGCCTATTAACAACTCCCATCCTTCATAATTATTTCTCTCAGTAATATGCAATATTGAAAATGATAAAATTCAAAGGAATATTCACTAAAAATTATTTCGCCATTTTTAATTGCACACGATCGTTAACCTTTTATTAACAAAAAAGCTTAAATATTTGCAAGATCGCTCGTTTCACGGTAAAATGAGCTTTATGTGTTAGTTATTTGACCACTTAATAGAATTCAATCGGAGGTGTGAGAAGAAAAATTTGGAACCTAAATCTTCAATGTGGTTTTTTAATTTTGTAATTGTGATTAGTAGTGCGTGCAATAATTATTATCAAAGTAATTAACAACAAGTGTTTTGTTTGGTGTTTAGTAGGCAAGATCACACGGGAGCTCGCCTCACATTGAATGGGGCTGGTATAGAGAGAGTGACAAAGTTTAAATACCTTGGAAGTATCCTAGCGGAAGACCTCGACCCAGAAACCGAAGGCAAATGCAGAATTGAAGCATCGCGAGCTGCTTTTAACAAAATGAGACAGATATTCTGCGATGACAATCTTAACCTGAAACTTCGACAGCGACTGGTCAAATGTTATATATGGTCAGTCCTGCTGTACGGAGTGGAATCGTGGACCCTCAAAGTGAGTAGCATGAACCGGCTGGAGGCGTTCGAAATGTGGATACATCGGAGAATGCTCCGGATACCCTGGACGGATATGGTCAGCAACACAAGAGTTCTTCAAAGAGCTAGAGTGAATAGAGAGTTGCTGACAAATATCAAAATCCGAAAGGTATCGTATTTGGGTCATGTGCTCAGAGGAGAAAAATATGAATTGCTCCACCTGATTCTTATGGGCAAGATAGAGGGTCGTAGAGGTGTTGGAAGGAGACAAATTTCCTGGCTCCGCAATATACGCGACTGGACGGGCATAAGAAGTGTTGGAGAGCTGTTTCGTGCTGCCCAGGACAGGGACGCTTTCTCTCGGGTGATAGTCAACGTTGGGGGGACCTGATATGACACCAAAAGAAGAAGTTTTGTAGTTATTTATCACCAAGCGGATATAATTGACGACGAGGGATGAATTAGGCTCGATCGTGTATTAGGTATTGAACTACAATATAATAATGCGGCATGTACTAGTAAGTGGCAAATCCATTAGTGAAGATCACTAAACTGTTGGTGTATTTTAGCTGAGCGCGGTCTTGTCATTGAAACAGGAATATCGCAAATTATATTTTATTATACCTACATAATAATTACCAAGGGCGATTACATCTTGCGATTTCATCAGAAAGAAATACAAATCTTTTCTCCAAAATGTGATCTCAATCTGATGAGGGCGATTTGAATTTAAAAACAAATAATTTTCTCAAAAAAATTACAATCATAGCCGCGTGTATATTCTGGCAAGCATTTTAGAAAAGTTGAATCAATTTACGTCCAGTCAGGACCAGACTCAGACACGCAGTGGCCCCGAGCTTTAACATTTCTCATTCATAAGGCTTCGTGTATACCTACTGCGTGTGATAACTGTGTGTTAACGATATTTCATATATGAAATTTAGCGATGTTAAACAATGAATTCAATTATATCATTGATGTAAAAAAACCTGTTAAAGAAAAATAAAATGAAATTCAATTAAGTAGAGCTTATTATATTATTTATTGTCACTCCATTTCAAAGCATATCTGATGATATAACGCCGAACACATCATCTATCCTGATACCACCTCCAAATTCGCACATTTTCTTACGCGTGATCGAAGATTGTTGAAATTTCTTGCAGGATCATCTCCCAGTGTCACGTTTACCTGGTCATCGATATGAAATATCAAAATATATATTTTGTAAAAATTACAATCATAAACATACTCTGTAAAAATCAAAATCTTCATTGGGCTTAATTCTTGCTTTATTTACTTACTTACCATCACGCCGTTTCCCCGAGGGGGTAGGCAGAGAGGATAGAGTGCCATACTCTTCTGTCCTGACATACAACTTTCGTTTCGTCTACATTCATACATCTTCGCATGCAAGCTCGACGGTTGTTCAGACTTCTAACAGGACCATCTTCCAGTATCTGGTTAATCTGGTCATGCCACGTCTTCCGTGGTCGCCCTCTCTTTCTGGCGCCGTCAATACTTGCATCATATATCTTTCTTACCATTCTTTCCTCATTCATTCGCTCAACATGCCCAAACCACCTGAGCGACCCTATTTTTATTCTCTGTATTATGCTACGATCATTCTTCATGCTTTACATTCATTCTTAATATCTTCATTCTTTACTCTATCATACATGGATTTACCACACATACGTCTAAGGGACCTCATCTCCACTGCATTCAATTTATTTTCGTTCCTCTTCTGCCAGCTCCAGGCTTCACTTCCATACATTAGTGTCGGTATCAGAACTCCATTATGTACCGCCAGTTTTGCCTCGGTAGACGTATTTCTATTAGAAATTATTGCAATTCTTGCTTTATCGTTGGTAATAAAAAATGTATTTGTAATGTAGAACAGACTTCCACATATTTATAATACAAACGTTACAATTTCAAATTGATGTATTTTCTTAAAATTATTTAAATTGCTATAGGTACGTGTCACGTTTGTATTAAGAATTATTAAGTACAGCGGGATGCTGTATCGCGTTTGGCCTAACCTTTGCAGCTAATAAGATGAATTTAATTTGTCGGCGGGATTAGGAGCCCTTTGTAATACGAGGCCCCGAGCTGTGGCTTTCGGCTTACGGCCCCCACATCCGGGCCCGCATCTGGCGGTGTATTTAACACCGCAGATAATTCAAAACGGCGCACATTAGTCATGTGTATTGATTTTTACGCGCCGGGCGGTAATGAGCGTTCGAGGAAAGTTTATTATTTTCAAAAACCGCGGCCACGTTTCGCGGCGGAAAAGTGAAAATCCGCGAGCAGATGGAGCGGCGACCATTTTAGAATGATTGTTTGTTTACGCCGCGGCGAGATGGCGCTGGCGTGCGGCCGGCCGGCACGGAGGGGCTCTTCTCGGAATTTTGCCGGGATTTTTTTCGCCCGACCGTCTCCTTTGTTTATCCCGGCCTATCCCGGCCGTTATTAACGAGCGACTTTAGTGCTTGTTCAGACACAGCGGGAACCGTGCCGTTTCAGAATCGCATGAGATCCGTGCGGGTCTCATTTACCTAGGTTTGTATGTGATCGTTCAGACACAACCGTGCGGTTAGTGCCGCGGTGCCCGCAACCCAACCGCTAGAAAATAGACCCGCACGGCGCCCGCACGATCCTATTACTATGGGGCCTTACGAGAGCGTTCAGTCGCGTTGCGGGCACCGCACGGTTCCATGTCACGACAGGAGCACGCGTGGATTATATTCTCTTTTCTACGGTTATGGATCGCTTTGACACTGAATTTTTTATTGATGAAGTGGAGAAAAGTCCTGTAATATGGGAGAAAAGACCTGTAATAGTGTGAGGATTACTCAAATATACCAAGAACCAAGCTTGGCAGGAGTTGGTGGAGATGTTTGGAAATGGTGGGAAAAAAGAGTATTTTAGAGAAGTAGGTATTTATTCACCAAAAATGATCTGACAAAATGATATTTATGTGTCTTGCCATGGAACACGGCCGTTGTTAACAAAGTAATGAGCGAATATATCTCTGATATTCAAAGATGGAGAACGGCACCAGAACTGTCAAACTGACGTTTATTTTCGAGCGCACAAATCGCTTATTAACCGCTGCTGTGTGAACAGGTGACACAAATCGCGTGTTTTGAAACGCGATTCTGAAACTGAACGGTTCCCGCTGTGTCTGAACAAGCGCTTAACGAGCGACTTTACTTTTCATGTTTGAAACGCGCGGATCCGTTACACGCCGATGTGCAACCTAACTGACGTGCCTAATAATATGCGAATATATTATACCTACTTTTTACAGAGGGTATTGGTAGCCGAATTAAGCGTTCCTCGAGGTAGTGAATTTTGTAACTAACTAACTTACCATCACGCCGTTTCCCCGTGGGGGTAGGCAGAGAGGATAGAGCGCAACACTCTTCTGTCCTGACATAAAACTTTCGCTTCATCTACACTCATACATCTTCGCATGGCTTCTAACAGGATCATCTTAATGTATCTGGTTAATCTGGTCATGCCACGTCTTTCGTAGTTGCCCTCTCTTTCTGGCGCCGTCAACACTTGCATTATATATCTTTCTTACCATTCTTTCCTCATTCATTCGCTCAACATACCCAAACCACCTGAGCGACGCTATTTTTATTCTACGTATTATGCTACGTTTAGCTTTACATTCATTCCTAATATCTTTATTTTTTACTGTATCATACATGGGTTTGAGACATATGCGTCTAAGGGATCTCATCTGCACTGCATTCAATCTACTTTCGTTCCTCTTCTGCCAGCTCCAGGCTTCACTTCCATACATTAGTGTCGGTACCAGAACTCCATTATGTACCGTTAGTTTTGCCTAGGTAGACATATTTCTATTAGAAATTATTGCATTCAAAGCATCGTTCACCCTATTCTCGGCAGTTAGTCTCCTCTCTATATCTTTCTCAACATTCCCTCTTCTATCGAACATACTCCCCAAGTACACAAACTCATCTACTCGTTCCAAACATTCACTGCCTACTAGTATTTCACACGTTGTCCTACTTTCCTCCTTCTCGAATACCATCACTTTTGACTTGTTTACATTCATAATAAGGTCACTTTCTTTGCATACATCAGAGCTGAATTTTGCCATTTGAACAATTCAAGATGAGGGGGTCTGACAAATGTTTCAGTGGCCGAGGCAATGGTGTTTCCCTAGTTTGACTGTTTAATTATTATTACAGGATACTCCAATTGTCGCGGTTAATGCTGCCATAAAATAAACCATAGGTATGTATCGGTAATACAATCTTTTGGTAGGTACTTCATTATCATACAAAATCATAAAAATCTATATACCTAGGTACCTATATTTTAGAATTCTCATGCATGGTAGGTACGCGAATCATGCCAAAAATACGAAATGTAAGTATATTTCGTATTATTTTGTCGTGGAATCTGCTTTCGAGCTAAGAATCTATTGTAAGAAAGTGAAGTCTGCGTTTTATAACTTAATTATTTTTTAATACACAGCTACGATTGTGTATAATACACATAGTTTATCAGTGTATTAGAAATCCTTGCCGAGGTTAGTTGACGGTGCGGCTTGGTGCAGCTGGCTTTCGATGAAAGTTATAAAACGTTTACTCTATTATTTTAATAACTTAATAACAATAATTTCTATTTCTTTGAAAATAACCAGATAATCGTTTAAAGAATACTTATAAACAGTGCATACATCTACATTTATTAGTTAAGCAGGAGTTTTTATCAGTGATGTTGATGTGTTCCGTAATAAGATAATATACAGAGTGTACCAGAGCTAGCAGCAGAAACTTGACCGGGAGATTCCTGAGATATATTATGAGTCTAAAATGTTCAAACAACCATGACCTAATATCAATAGTTATGGAGATATGCAATTATCAAAGTTGGCATTTTTAAAAAAATATTTCTGACTTATTTTTGTAAAAAGTTGAACTATCATTACAGTAACTTACATTGATTATGAATTATTCATTTGCTTCAATTTTTGTAAAAAATAACTTTTTTCAATTTTCGAAAGGTTTTTATCATTTTATTTGACCTTATTAAAGCGAATGAATTTTTCATAATCGATATAAGTTACTGTAATGATAGTTCAACTTTTTACAAAAAATAAGTCAGAAATATTGAAAAACAAAATGCAAACTTTGATATTGCATATCTCGATAACTATTGATATTAGGCCATGGTTGCTTGAACATTTTCGACTCAAGGCAGGAATCTACCGGCAAAGTTTCCGCTGCTAGCTCTGGTACAATCTGTATATAATAATTAAATAAACCGTAGCCACGCCTTTAAGGATTTTTAAATTTCTGTGTTCGTATCAAAAAGTTGTCTTACATTAATGGCTTTGTTATATTTGTTGATCGGATAGATTTTCTCCCCATCCCTTTTATTTAAAACCTCTCAGTCTTTTTGCGTCTTAATTGAGGCGGACATGATTGGACGAAGGCACGATCGTTGAAGGATCGGACCAATTGGAACTCATTGGCAGAGGCGTATTGGAGCCAAGCTCCAATATAAAGCGCCAAGCATAAAGCCTTGTATTCACTAGGGGACAAATCGCGAAACATTCCGCTCGACATGTCGCGTCAACATCTACACTCATGTTTCGGGGATAATGACGCGGTCATTTGACGTGTACACACCGGGACTCGCATATCTTGTCGCGGAAATGTCATCCGATGAGGTTATGGATGACAGCTGCGGTATCTCATTTGGCGAAAACGGGGTTCCGCGCAATTCGAAATGTTTTTTTGGGTCGCAATTTCAAATTAACGAGGTTTTACTGTAGTAAATTGAATATTATTAAAAACAAGGTCCTTTTTGCAAATAATTATTGTTTTCCAGACGTCGCGGAAATATATCGCCCTATGAGGTTATGATGATAGCCGCGTATCTGTTTATGTTAATGAGTTTATCGAAAAGTAAGAGGAGAAAAAAGAGGAGAATGCGAAATTATTTACTGCAAAGAGAAAGAAGGACGGACATTCTATGCGATCTTCGATCGATACAGCTCGTTGAGTTCGAGAACGATTTCGTTTCCCCGCATTGTCATCTTGACAGATACAGCGCATGCGTATTCACTTGTAAACATACCACGTGGTACTGACGCTCCGCGGAACGTTGCAGTGAGTACGCTCGGGTACCGTGCGCATGGCAACGTTGCCACGGCACGTAGAAATGCCGCGCTATGTTGTGCGCGAGGTCGCGGAACAGTGCACGACGTTGCAACGTCACGTAAACTCTATGCCGCGCGTGCTGTCGAGGGACAATTTGTCCCCTAGTGAATACATGGCTTAAGGACAGCGAGGCGACAGCTAGTTGAGGATTCTACACCGGCTGTGTCGCTATTGATGATGGCGATTGCAGTAAATGACTTTTTCATCATCTTTACATATTATGTGCGTTTTTGTCCAAGCTATTTCAATCGCTTGAAGGTTACCCAATCGGCCTACATTAGGTGAATGTCTAAGCAAGGCGTTAATTTTTTATTTACTATTGCATGTTTTCCTCGTTAAAGAGTGTTTAGACTATTCCTATTCATTAACATTGCGATATTTCTTCTCCATCCTTCGCAAATAATAGGGACAGTTGTGCAGCCGTTGTGAAGCGAGGTGATGGGTGTTCCAATCATGGCTGCTGACTAGGGAATGCAATCCCGAGTCGGGATTGCCATCTCGGGATCTCTCGAGATTAGAATTTCCAATCCCGCGGGATCCCTACGGATCGGGATCCCGAATACAATTCTGTTTTTTTAATATTTAAAAAAATGAGGGTAAATACAACACTGTTTTTAATATATCTATATATATAATATAATATAATATATAATATATAAATATTCCACTATATTTATTTGAATTGTTAGAACGTTTTCGGGATTTCTCCCATTGTTAATAACAACACGTTTACAACGTACAACAACACGTTTACAACGTTTGTTGACAATGGGAGAAATCCCGAAAACGTTCTAACAATTCAAAATAAATACAGTGGAATAAAACAGTGTTGTGTTTACCCTCATTTTTTAAATATTAAAAATGAATTTCCACAATGTTACAAACAAAAAACTTGAACATTTATCTGTTTTTTTGTTTGTTTAAAGAGCTGAATTACAATTAAAGACAATGACTTGCATTTTTATATCAGAAATTTTAATAAAATGTTCATTATTAAGGCGTTTTTCCAAGCATCAATTAGTCAATGTAGTAGAGTTAGTAGTAGTTTTTATTACTATGTTAGGTTGATAAAATACAGAAAATATTATTCAAAGCTATTTTTATCACATATTTGGATGTGACATGAAAAGTTTTAAGTACTTACGAAGAGCTCTGTAGACATACACAATCAAACATATAAAACATTAAAAATGTTGATCAATCCCGATAATCTCGTCCGATTTTTCGGTTCAGGATTGACCTCGTAAAATGCCTCGAGATCTCGCGATCTCATTCCCTACTGCTGACCATCTCGGATATTGTGGCGTGGTGATTTGAATTGTGAAGAGTCCCGACTGACGCCTTCTTGGAACTGGCGTTTCAAGTTGGAAACTAAAAATGTATTAAATATTGTAAACAATTGCCTGGTCGTCCGAAAAAAATTTAGCCTCGGTCGTATAAACATTTCATCCGAAATAATCACACGCCATGTTACATTTAAGAATGATGCAACGTCTCCCATCAACATGTCCCCCGTATCGCCAAATAGTTGGTTTATAGTGCGATGGAATCATTTTGTACGAGCACGGTCATATAAAAACGGTTTAAGATACTGTAAATTTAATAAACGCCGTCACGAAATGATATTTTATTATATAAATATTTACGGAATAAGGCACTAGCATAAAATGGCACCACGAACCACGAGCCAAGCCTATGTAGTTTAATTTTAATTTTTCGATCATTGATAAAGACAAATATTTTGTATTAAATCGAGTGAAAAGCTATGTTATCTCCTTTGTATAGAGTTTAATTATATTTTTTTATTTTAATACACGAGTTTTGAGAGTATCAGAATCTGACAATCTCAAAAGTTGTGTAGTAAAATATAAAATTATAATTAAACTTACGTAGACATAACGTATTTTATGTTTTTCGCCCAATTTAATTAATGATCACCGTGTAATCTCTATCTATGGTCGATAGAGTGAGGAATGAACAAATCAGAAGAGAATGCAATGCTGGCTGCAGTGTGGTAGATAGAATAAAGAAAGGAGTGCTGAGATGGTTTGGTCATGTGGAACGTATGAGCGAGGAAAGGATGGTTTAGAAAATATATGAGGCGAGGCCACAGGAATAGAGGGCGTCCGCGAAAGACCCGGCACGATCAGATACTACAAGTGTTTGAAGATGGCCCCGTTAAAAGCCGCAACAACCGTAGAACTTGTTTGAGAAGATGTATGAATGTGGCCGAAGCAAAAGTGGTGTGCCAGGACGGAAGAGTGTGGCGTTCAATCCTCTCTGCCTACCCCTGCGGCGAAACGGCGTGATGGTTAGTTAGTTAGTAATCTCTACAGCGTAAACTGCAAATCCATCAATGAGGAATTTGCGATTTTGTTGCTTCGTTCTTAATTATTAGTAGAAAACATTTTTCTATTCATTATATAAAAATTATATAATTTTGAGAAAGCGAATAGACGCGTTATTTATCATTTGGCTTGAGCAATATCATCCCGCGAAAATTTTAAATGTTCTACTTTACACATTTTGATTTTAAAATGTTGTCACACCATAATCAATGTAAATATTAAAATAAATAATGTAACACCACTTTTTCGCTGTGTACTACATATACGAATATTTACTGAATGTGTGGTTTAGATAAATAATATAACTCAACTTTGTAAGGAGGCGTGTACATGGATGAAATTTTTTAAAAATTTTGCAAAGAGTACAGGCGTGAAGCGAAATGTCATTCATTGTCTATTGTGTTCATGCGTACAGATATATAAATATCCGGGTCGCGAAAGTAAAGCGCTAGTCCACATTCAAGTTTTTCTTTTTAAGATTATTTTCTACGTCTTTCTGAAACACATTATATATTTTAAAAAATAGTGAAACTATTAAAGAAGAACTGTTTTTTTAAATTGTATGGAAAGAAATGTAGTCGCGGAAAGCCACTAGATTTCTTTTCATAGAATATGCGCTTATCAAACACACTACGCAGATGATCGGTCGACCCATTTGCTCTGCCGATTTTACGCAACGGAAAATACGAATAGTGTGGCGCCGGCTTTAATGTTTTTTTCTTTACGTAGAATAGTTAGTAAGTATTCTTCAACATGCAAAGTGGGTACTGCCATTTTGGATACGAAAAACTCATTTATGTGAACTTGTACTAGGACAATCAGTCATCAACGAAATAAAAATGTTTTCGATTTTCATGGCCGTTCAGAATCTTCTGTGAAGAGTTTTATGGGATATTGTATCGTGTGTATACGACCCTTCATACTTGCATCCCAGAAATTAAAACTTGGTTGTGTCCCGGACAAAATATAAAAAAAATGTAATAAGGGGAATAATAAAGACTAGATAATTATATATAGAATAACCACTAGAAATTTAAAGTTGATCGGTTCAGTGGTTGCCGAGATATTTCGGTCATCGATTTTCAAAACATGGTTTCGAGTAAAACGCGTTTGAAAATTGAGCAATGATAAATCGCGAAATCTTTGAACTTGCATAAAATCATCGATTCCAGGTCCATAATACAAGTCCTCCTTAGCTCCTTGCTTAGAATTCCCATATCATCGAGCACTCTTCACAAACATAACAGAAACAGGTCTTACGTTTCTATTATGACAGAGCCCAACATGACAGCGCGGTGCCGTGTGGCGCGACGCGTAACCAACAAAGAGATGCCGCTATTATCAGCTATAACTTTGTTATTTTTTTAATTTTTGCTTTAAATTTCTCCATTAACCTCAGATAAAAATTTAAAAATCGATTTTTTCGAAATATCCAGGTAGGTATTCCTTCTTAAAAAATCTAACAATATTAAATCGAAGCATAATTATGATTTAAGACGTACTTTGCGATTTATTGATTAACTTGTATTCTAACATGTTTCGTAAATTAACGTCTAGTCCCTGCGCCCACGGGAAAGACTGGCAGGAAGTCGTTCACACCAGAATTCGCATTCCAATAGTCTGTTTCGTTTCCCAGCGCACATGTTTATCGAGTGCCTATTTTTTACTTCATACCGATGTAAATTGTATGGAAAAGTCAAGGCCTGATTCATAAATTAATCGGGCTATAAATACAAACCGCGAACAGAAAGTCTGTCATCGCAGTTTCAGTTTTAATTTGCGAAAATATTAATTTCCCTTAACCCGCGTGCTGGAGAGCGTATAACATGCTCACAAGCAAAGCTCGTGAACTTTTGCCCATGAAGAATTTCTGCGGTGCGGTGTCGTCTGCGTGGAATGCTAGTTCACCATTGATTTTGTTGAGATGTGTCATTTATGTGAGTGAGAAATGATAGAGGTCTGGGGACCGTACCTTGGGGGACTCCAAATTCACCTATTGGTGGATTACTTAGAGATTCATTTGATCTGACTATCTGGGGTCTGTTCGATGAGTGGCTTTTTACCCATTTGGGGCTGTGTGGTCAATCCCGTTTGACTTTTGGTTCTGATACGAGTGATGGGAGATATTGTCGAGTACTTTCCTCGAATCGATGAAGATACCTATGCAATTACTTGATTTGTTCAATTTACTTTGTATGTTTTGCGGATGCATCTTGTATGCATATTCCCCCAGTGAACTCGAATGGATTCTCATTTATTGTAGAATTGACTTTTGTGATTGAGTATAGTCTCTTTTTGATTGATTATTCAAAGATTTTCGATATATTAGATAAAAGGTATATTACCCAATTCTCATTGTTTATTAAATTAGATTACACTACCTATATGATTGTAAGTAATTATCCCTAACCACACACAAGAATCATAATTCTTTTTTGTTGAGGTACAACATATTTAAAAAAATTGAATTGTTCATATTTACTAGCTATCATTGTAATAAAAATAATATTTATATTATCAATTAAATAAAAAATAAAAAAGGAAAAATATACATACAATGTTACATTCTTATTAAACACTTTTCTATAAACATCCAATGTACTCGTATTACAACCATATTTGCTAAGAAGTAAATATGAAGATTATGATCAGAAAAACGGAGATTTTTAAGATAAATTATTATTTTGTTTTCACGTAAGTTTATAAAAAACACTACTCAGATAAATACACTTTTATGCGAGGAACGTGTTTAAGAATGTGTGGTACATTTACATTTCTGCAAACATTTACGAAACGCAGTTGCATACTATAAACTTAGTATAAATTATATACAATACATAACAAAAAAAGAAAAAAGGGAATATATAAACACGCAATTACTTACAACATTCAAAACTATGTAAAATACAGTAAATGGAAAATATAAAGAGCTATAAGCTCTTTAATATTTTTCTCAAATATATTATAAGACAATATTTTTATATGAAGTTATGTTGTAGGGATAGTTACAGGATTTGGTTCCCCAGAGAGATGATTAATTAATTAAGGATAAATTATAGAAGTCTCACAGATACGAAGCTATTAATATATGAGAAAAGTTGATGGAAGTCTCTTATACGATGACTCAGGACTTACAACCTGTATAAATAGCTTCGTCTCTGTGAGACTTGTACAGCCAATTAGAGCCAATTAAAAATAAATGTAAAACATTTACATTTATTTCTAATTGACTCTAATCATGTCTTAATTTAGGTTTACACTGAAAAGAGGTCAATTTCAAATTATTTAACGTCAATAGTATAATTTAGTGTTTTGAAATGTTATTTCGAACATTTTGAAAAATATAATGATCGTAAATAAATTTCCCCTTTTTGCAACAAAATATTAAAATAATATTGTGTTTCATAGTGTAGTGTCTGTGGAACAGATGAAAGAGAGCGAACTAGAGACGGAGCGAGAAAGAGCACGCAAGGCCGGCTGGGTCGGCGTGAAAGGCAGACTGATTTTAACCACCGCGTAATACGGTCCGCGCGCCATAGTATATATTATTATTTATTATTATTTATCATTGTATCCCTTTCCTTCCTGGGTTTCAATCCGTGGGATTGGTTTGCAGCAAAGCACATCTCCTTCTCCATTCTGCTCGGTCTCCGGCGATCCTCTTTAGCTCTGTGTAGGAGGCACAATTCATATCTTGGCACACTTGCTCAAGATATTCACGGCGAGGGCGCCCTCTTGCAATCTTTCCCTATACCATTCCCTCCAGTATTATTGTATAAGTTATCCCAATAAAAGCTGTAACTCCGCACCGAGTTTTATCGGAAGCCATCCACCACAACCAGACAAAGATATAACACATAGAATACACATTTTTGATTCGTGCAAAGTCTATTTTATCAAAATTATTCAATGTCAGAGTGCTTGTTAAAATTAAGCAAGCGTAGGTACTGTATCACAGTGCTGATATAACAGTTTTCTGTGTGAAATTTTGCGGAGAAATTCGCGCGAGGGCAACACTGGCTTCCACATTTCGCAGATGTTAGCGAGTGATGTAATATTTTTGTGAAAATTTCCTCACCCGACCGGTTGCGTGGACTGTGAGATTTTTCTTGGACAAGCGTAAATATTTACAGAAACATTACCGGGTAATGAGTTTGCTTACGTTAAGTCTTTACTGGAGTATCCGCAGGGCAGCCGGGTGGAAATAGGATGGAAACAGCCTAAACACATCTTTATTTCCAGACTTTCAACAAATTGTCCGACTTCTGAGAAATTTTGTCTATTTAGATATGGCGGGATAGTGTAATCGGCACACAAATAGACAGGCTGTCGGGTAAGCAAACCGAGTTTAATAACACTGTTACATTTCTGATCAAATCAATTGCCTGTTTAGTTTTAAACCACGATCTTTTAATCTAAAGATTTTGAGCGTTTAAACGATCCACGAATATCTACCAATTTTTAAGTGCATGGTTCAAATTTTCTTAGACAATTTCGAACATATGTATTGTTATGGGTCGTGGGGAGCGGGGAGGGTCGAGGAAATGAAAAAATGGAATTTAATTAATTATTAAAGTTACTAGACACGAATTAAATGAATACACTATTCTTTAAATAACACTATTTCGCAATTTATCACTCGACTATAAACCCCTTATTATTTATTTATTTATTTAACGCCCTTATGAGCTTTTACAAATATACAAAATAATTTTTTTTAAAAATAACATAAGACAGTTAAAATAATAATACAGTTAAAAGTTACAATAATAATAGTTAAAGGGTAATAATAATAATAATAATACAGAAAAACATGAGACAGATAAAATAATAATAGTTAAAGGTACAAATAATAATAGTTAAAGGTAAAATAGTAATACAGAAAAATTTATTGTCCATTTCCATTTCGCTGAGATGTAAACAATTGTATCAGTTTTGTCCGATACACAGTTATACTATCAGCAAAAATGTCAGCCGCCTCTGCATGTTCATTCCCTAATGAGTGTAATCTGGGAATTACAGAGTTTGCTAATGCATTAGTTCTGACATTTCCACTGTAATAGAATAATGCACTGTGTCTTGATGACCTCGATGGGGCATATAAGTCGATCAGACTAATAATCTGGGGGCAATCAATCAAACTATTTACGATCCTATAAATAAATATTAGGTCTGTTACAGTACCTCTCACAGACAAGTTTAAAAGTGACAGGGTAACTATTTCCAGAAATTTCTGTTCAAATCGATCGCCACGACTTGTCGCTAATCTCGCACCGGCGGAAACGTCAAAATGAAATTCACTCTCTGGTCGCCACAGGCTTCGTTTTTATAGGAAACATTTTGGCTTTTCGATAATACCAGACGCTTGTAGTTTGTTTCCGTCGCTTCCTGATTTTTCTCGATTGTTATGGCTGATTCCAGAGTGTGGTAGTGTGTTCCGGACTGTAGTGGAATGCACTAGAGTGTTAGATAGTTTTATTCCATAGTGACATACGACGTGGGATTCCAATCGTGCGTAAATTTCTCCGAATTC
The DNA here is from genome assembly GCA_016648135.1 of Agrypnia vestita. Classification (NCBI taxonomy): domain Eukaryota; kingdom Metazoa; phylum Arthropoda; class Insecta; order Trichoptera; family Phryganeidae; genus Agrypnia; species Agrypnia vestita. Next base: position 186,519 of record JADDOH010001940.1, read on the forward strand.
TTTAATAACGTTGCAGTATATAATAATAAGGTTGGTTTGTATATTTGCTATACCGATATTACCATTATCTTAAGATTGCAATGATTACGTGTATAAAAATAATTATCTGAAAGGGGAATCATCATTTTGATGGCAAGTTCATGGTGCATTTGATAAATGCGACGCACAGCCAATCTGTAGCGAGTTAGAGATTTTACATTTGCATGACACGGCATCACTCAGTCACAATAAGTTAGATAGGTACCTACACGTATGAGAGATGTACAAAATAAAATATCGATTAAATTTGATTGGAACGTTATTGAATTTTATCAATCAATTTCGGAAACACCGTTCATGGTCGCCATCCGGGCCTAGCAATAAGCTGTATGCTATATGCTAGGCCCGCAATATTAGTGTGCGGATCGGATGTCAATAGTCTGGATGTCATCAGAATTTGAATGTCGATCCAACACTATTTTGTAAGATTTCTCTATGGATCTATTTGTCTATGGAAGGCGCTCGAACATACTCTATGGAATATATTCGGGCGCCTACTTTATCCACCTTACATATTACGTTATCATTTATAATGAGAACACAGAAAAAAGAAAGAGTGTAAAATAAAAACGTCAGCACGGATCAATTATTATTCCAGGCGTTCTTGAGAGCAAAAAGCTCGCGCAAAGGAATCTGAATTATTTTCGCAGACTGTTTATTAACATCTAAATTACTCTCGTCTGAAAACTGTTTCTCCATGATGGGAGTAGTTTAGCAAAAAAAACTTTTTGCCGCGACCGAGTTTACTCAAAAGACCGCGTACATTTTTTTTTTGATAAGGATAATATTTTTTCTTTCAGTTTATAGTATTTACTTGGGCCATGCTATTGAAGAATGTGATGTGATGAATTGGTTCCGTATTAAGTTACCGAGTGACAGTTATGCATGTTACTATTTAGTGGGAATTTCTACACGTATCATATTAAGTCTTGGATTAATATTATACGAGTAGAAGTGTAGAAAAACGACTTTTTTCATAGTTTTGTGATTTAAAATACTGCAAAAAAGAAGGCTATTATTGATCAAACATTTTTATTGCCCTGAAACAATAACTGTCCCATATCTACCAGAATTAATTTGTTAACATTCCGTTTACAATTGTGTTTTTTTTAATTTACCAGTATTTACTTCAACAAACCCAAAATCTTTATTGACAGAAAAATATATTATTTAATAGGTAAAACATGCAACAACAGAAATACTACTTAATTTTAATAAACATTTTTATGGAAGATGCAGACAAAAACAAAACAAAAACATGACAAAAATTATTAGCATTAACAGTTTTGGTCTAATTCTTCTGTCTTCTACTAACATGTTTGTTTGATATATGTATTTTCATATTCACTTATTACAATATGCTCATTTTTTTGTATAAAATTCTTCAATATTAGTAAAAATATATTGCCATTCGTTGATTTGCGTATTCATGTAATATAATCTTTGTACTTAAAATTTTTTAATTTAATGTAAGCTCTGTACTTTATATTTTTAATTTTTATACTCATGTTTTGGCGCTATACCTGATACTTTTATATTTTGCTGCCCTCAACCGATATTGTTTAATGTATGTGCTTTTTGAATTTAATGAAATGCAATGGGCGTAAACAAATAAAATAAATAAATAATGTAACTAGATCGTATAGCCAGGTTTGCAAGACTGAGCGGACAACCATTCCGAACTAACACGTGTTTTGATTATCAATGACCCCGGAAGTGTATTTGATATCTGACGTTTTTCATATTTTTTGATAACATTTTTTATACATGGATATTTTATTTAAATATTTTTTAAATCGTTGTATTTTTATATGCCTACGCCAAGTCGCTGCATTTATTATTGGAAATTAATTTATAGAACCATCTTTGAGGTTTATCGAAGCTAGTGAAATTTAAAAATTAATCAAAATAAATTACAAATGCTGTAACATGTTGCGGAGTATTTAAAATAGTTCATGTTTCTCTTAAGCCATGTATTCACTAGGGGACAAATTGTCCCTCAACAGCACGCGCGGCATAGAGTCTACGTGACGTTGCAACGTCGTGCACTGTTCCGCGATGTCGCGCACAACATAGTGCGGCATTTATACGTGCCGTGGCAACGTTGCCATGCGCACGGTACCCGAGCGAGCTCACTGCAACATTACGCGGAGCGTCAGTACCACGTGGTATGTTTACAAGTGAATACGCATGCGCTGTATCTGTCAAGATGACAGTGTGGGGAAACGAAAATGTTCTTGAACTCATCGAGCTGTATCGATCGAAGATCGCATAGAATGTCCTTCTTTCTTTCTTTTTGCAGTAAATAATTTCG
>JADDOH010001941.1:0-12180 GCA_016648135.1 Agrypnia vestita
ACATATATATATATATATATATATATATACACATATACATGTTTTAACATATTTCCGAAATTACTTTGGCCCTTCTAGAAACCGTTCCAGAATTCTACAGTTTCGCCTATACGAGAGATAGCCGATATCGTCCACGTCCTGAGTCGGCCTAAAAGCCAACTATATGCGGCGTAGCTGAGGAATAAACGCTAGTAGCAAAACTTCCTTACATAGTACCGCCATAACTATAATACCACCGGGGTTAAAATACTGTAATATAAAACAATACAATCGTTGCCAAGTTAACGGCATACGCTAAAGATTCCGCCCGCAGTGATTATCAACATCTCATAATAGCAGCTTAGAACAGTGTCAGCACAACCACATGCGGCACCCATTTATGACAGATTTACAAGATATAATAGCATACGTTATATTCAAAACACAAGTAAGAAACCTACCAATAGCGCAACCCACGTTGTCCGATCTGCTCAATCTGTTCATAGTACATAGTGGAAAGAGTAAACATATATTCATAACAACTAGGCGCAACAGAGGCTCAGGGCAAGCTTTGTCTGACATTATCGCAGCCCGAGATTCTAAGGGAATGGAAGATACAGATTTGTAAGTGAAAATTTAAGAAGTGTCTAACCACTTCTGTTCAAACGTGGGTTCTAGATGCCCCCCCCCCCCTGTAGGGGGGGAGGGGGATGCGGCCCCAGAGCATCGCCGCATCCGGTGGTTAACTCCTGTTTAGACATAACCTCCCACACTAAGCTGCAGACCAAGATCAAGCCGAGACTCTATTGCTCCTGCTGGAATCCCCCGAAGTCCTCGCTTCCCGGCGACAAACATATCAGGAAGAAATCCCGCGTCTGATATTAAGGTTTGTATATTGTCCCGCGGGGCAGTCAAATTGACTGGTGTATAATGATGAGGATCCCACGTTGCGGCTACATGAGCCGGATTATTATGATGTTTACTGCTGATTAAAGGGCTGAATGAACTAACTGGGTGACTGGAAAAGACTCTCCCTTGAGCGCGTCAGTCAGAGCCATGTTAGCATCGCCAAATATAGTTGATGTGATTGATCCCACGGTGTAGTCTTATTGACTAGAGATATTAAATGATGGTAAATCAGCATGATTATTACAGTTGATTGTGTAATTCCTGATATGTTTCCCGCTGGCCGGGAAGGAGAACCCCGAAGGTCTCTGTATACAGCAAGTTAGAAAAGGTGGTGAATGATGAGAATGATGGTGTTAGTAATGCCATCGCGCTCCTGAATGCGGTCCCGATCATAAAAGTTGATTGTTAAACTGCTAACAGATCTCGTTCATTAAAGCGGTCCCGAGCATAAGTATTGATTGTCGAACTGCTACCTGCATCTTATAATTTCTCGTTCATGAGGAACGTCCTATCTCGTCCTTGAGTACGGAGTTATTACATTCACATACATTCATAACCAGAGCCCGAGCTCGTCGCACCAAGGGGCCCGAAAAGACGTGAGAGGTTCTTCCCCTTAGATGTTAGAGGGATCACCGCATCAGGACCTTCAGACCATCCTGTAATTCTTGGCTTTAAAACCCAGTCTTAACCGGGTAGATACAGTTAAGATGGCCCTACCTAGTCCCTGACCTAAGGTGTCTCTCCAATCTAATCAGACTCCATAGCCGAGAACGCGCGCTCCGACATTCGACCCTGTCTTGCCACGCGAGTAGATCCAACTTCATCTTTTTCCACAATCGAAATTCAGCCTCCCAAGATCACGGGGCGTGAAAGACGTACGACTCCTCGCCTCCCGACCATGAAGAGACGAACTTCCCCATTCGGTTCTCGTTCATTATCCCATTTATAATCCCCGCGTGCCTAACCTTAAGAGTCTAGCGCCGTTGATAAGATCGCATTATGCTACGTTGGAAGTTAATATTGCACAACCGGACGAAATGCCTATTTCCCGCGATCCTATTCAATTTGTAAAACGCAATAATATGTATTTATATATGTTAGTAAAACGTTTGTAATGCAGAATGCACGTATGATGACCTCGCTTCTATCCCAAAGATAATTAAGATATAATCCCGACGTTACGTCCCGACATCAGTAATAATTTGTTTCCGCGTCCGTTACCGTCGGCTCTAAACCCACGTAATGAAATGAATAGTGATTATGTGACCATGACAAATTATGTAGCACGAACATTCCATTTAATACACATAAGAAAACATCAGGAATAAATAATATTAAAGGTTCTTATCTTATTTCTGTAGTTGGTCTGCTTCTGAGATGGCATCCTGATCCGAAGTAATATAACGGGTCCTCTCCAAAATTGAGCAATTACCAGCGCCTGTGTAGCCCTTCATTTCCCTAGTATATATATTTTAATATCAGCGCCTGTAAAACTGTATTAGATCCTAGAAACAAGAAAACTATTCCCTCTACGCCGAGCACATACAGAACATAAACCCCTTCAATCTAGTTCATCCACGGTTAAGCAAAAAGGCGAAAGAATAGTAATAGTAAAAGGTCCGAACAGAAGTTGAAGTTCTCTGTAAACTGTCCATATCCTATAGTAGCGCCTGTGAATTTCCAATAACAACTTTCCAGTCATGTATTTAACATAACGTCCTCCTTGTGTGTATGTGTGCTGCAATATCTGTCATCCAGTTAGTGATTCCCAAAATAGTGTTTTCCTTGTATATATATATATTTCAATATCAGCACCTGTAAAACTGTATTAGGTCCTAGAAACAAGAAAACTATTCCCTCTACGCCGAGCAAATACAGGACATAAACCCCTTCAAACTAGTTCATCTACGCCGTACAGTGATATCACATGCAGACACAACCAATATAATTACAAATATGCTTGCGTCCCGCCGACTGGACGCCTGTGTTTTCCTTGTATATATATTTCAATATCAGCACCTGTAAACCTGTATAGGATCCTAGAAACAAGAAGACTATTCCCTCTACGCCAAGCACATACAGAACATAAGCCCTTTCAAACTAGTTCATCTACGCCGTATAGTGATATCACAAGCAGACATAAACAATACAATTACAAGTATGCTTGCGTTCTCCCCCCACCTTGGTGGAAATATTCGCATTCGTATTCACCGAATAGTAGGCCTGATATTCGTATTCGTGAAGGTAGTATTCGTCGCATCAAGGTTATTATATTTACAAGTATGTTCAAGTTCCCCCACCTTGGTGGAAATATTCGCATTCGTATTCACCGATTAGTAGGCCTGATATTCGTATTCATGAAAGTAGTATTCGTTGCATCACTCTCAATAATAAAATCATATAGATAAATAATTACGGTAACTCATAAAAATATGACATTACTTATATTAAACGAACAAAACAAAACAATCTGTCATATAAGTAAATAACGTGATCACGGAAGACCGAAGGTTAACTACCCCTGAACAAACCGCGAACTGCCCACAATAATGGAAAATGTTGTAGAAAACATTTCAAATATCTAATATTGAATGAATAAAACAATGTCATATGAATAACTATCACGGCTACGGAAGACCGAAGGTTAACTACCCCTGATCTAACCGCAAACGACCCACAATAATGGAATATGTTGTAAAAAAAACATTTCAAATATCTAATATTGAATGAATAAAAACAATGTCATATGAATAACTATCACGGCTACGGAAGACCGAAGGTCAACTTGTTTGAGTTCGATAGACGGCGGTAGTATAACAATTTTTATTCATATGCCAGGCTGACCTGTAAATAATATCTTGCATTCGAAGCAGAAAACCCTTTCTAGAATTAATAAATGCGGCTTAATCTAAATAGATACAATATATACAATTCGAAATACGTCTTTATAAGAGCTTGATAGGAACAAATCGTGTTTAAACGATTGCCTAATGAGACGCAATACAAACATGTAACGAGTTCAAATAAACCACACATTCATGTTTCAATAAAATAAATATAAAATCCAGATGCATTTTTAAAATATATTATTTGGAGGAAATCTCTCGTACGACTTGAATTTATATCACGCTTACAATCGTGATATCAAAACACATAATTAAATTCTCGTACTAATTGAAACAAGATCAGACAAGCAACCGCGACATTGAATACGCCCAACTCCTCCGTATACAGCCCGATAGTAAAAATAATTAACCGTAATGGAAAATATAAATGTGTTCCCCAGCTGAAGACCGGCTGTATCTAAACTAATTATCTCTATACAACATGTACAATTCGAAATACGTTTTTATAAGAACTTGATAGGAATAAATTGTGTTTAAAACGATTGCCCAATGACACGCAATACAAACATGTAACGAGTTCAAATAAACCACACATTCATGTTTTAATAAAATAAATATAAAATCCAGATGCATTTTTAAAATATATTATTTGTAGGAAATTCCTCGTACGATTTGAATTTATATCACACTGACAATCGTGATATCAAAACCCCATAAATACTCCGATCCCAATCATTTCCAAAACAATACAAATCATATAGAAATCCGTGCATTCAATCGCCAGCACAGACAACACAAAATTCCTCCGCATATTTGAAAGTTACACAAGTATTAGGAAAGAACGCCCGCTCGATTATCACGCAAAACTATGAATTATTAAATCTGATGAGCGCATAGTAATATAAGGTTCCAAATATAATACACATAAAAGGCAATAGAAATAAATAATATTGGAAATGCTTATCTGTTCACTGTTCCAATTCTCCTTTGAATTATTATCAACCTCCGGCTTTTTCCTCGGTCCAGTTAAATTAACTTCCTTACTTCGGACTCTCCTCGACAAAGCCTCGGCCGACCTTCAAGCTGAAAACTCAAGTGCCGCTTTCTAATTTGTAACGCCTAAAAATAGTCCCTATCTCCCGCCATCTTTGATTCCAACTCGCGTGTAAAAGTCAAAGTCTAACTCTCAGAACCATTCTCATTGGTCAGATTCGGTGCTAACGGCGCATCTGTAATTGGTCCATCTCGTTAAACAAAATAACATAAAGCCTGCTTTACACGCCCGCGTGCAGAAATAATAAAGCTCGCCCGCACCTACTTATCCGGCAAATATTTAATTATAGAGTATTTAACGGGTTGTGAAGCTTCTCTTTATTATAAACTTTAGCAGATAGATACTTTCGTATAATTTTTCAGCAATGTCTATTTGAATAGGCCAATATCGTTACAACGCCTCAGTACCCATCACCGTGTCTTTGAACCGTTGCCATAGACTCAATGCAATGCTTACTGAGGCTTGACGTCACGTAGACGAAATGACAGCTGCGGGTGTTTTTGTGCGAAATTAAAAATACGTAGATGAAAATGCAATTATTTGCGTAAAAACTTAATTTATTACTGAAATAATATTATTTTCGGTAATAGTAGACGTGTACCTACAATATAGAATGTTATTTCAAAATCTGTCATCATGCCTATTATAAAAGTCATCACGGAGAGGCATAGATGATTCTGTAAAAATGAAATGCACATATCTATACTTAGAAGATTAATTCCTCTTTACTCAGGATGATACAGATTTTTCGAAATTTTCTTGTGTTATTTTGTACTATTTTAAAAAATATATTAAAAATGATTACTTGAGACTAATCTCCATCCCACTCCTTTATTTTTTACGTATTATTTTTTTTTAAATTTATTTTATTATTATATATTTTTTATTTATTTTAATGTAAAAGTCATCAAATAGGATTCAAATTAGGATTCATCAAACAAAAATAAATAATAAAATGATTTTCTTGTAACTTTTCCGAAAATTGGTAGGTATATACGAATTTTAAACAACGCTCATAAATTTGTAGGTATATATATCCCGAAAATTGATAGGTATATACGAATTTTAAACAACGTTTAAAAATTTCAAACATCGGAGTCTTGTATGTTTAGCCGGAAACTTATTATTTTTTTATAAAATATTTTGCCATTAACTCAATGCACGAACGTCACCGCAATGGAGCAAAACAATTAGTTAATTTTTTGCTAATCTCGATTGAAGCCGCAAGTTATGAAACTTTACCACTGGAAGTACGCTGATTATATTCCGCGGAAAATTAATGGACTTGCGAGATTGAACGTTACGTCATTTCGAAACGGGATGTCTCGGCTTGTGGGAAGATTTTAAAATGTCGCTGATAGGCGGTTTTCGATTAATTTTACTCATTCTATGTTCCTACATACATTATATAAGTGGGTCGTTTAATAAATCATTGCGGTTTTTTTAATGATATTTTTCTGCTATTTTGTTTTACGCGACCAAAAAGTACATAAGGAAAACTGGCGATTTCTCACTTACACTAGGCCTGTTCAAGAGAAACCGCCTAAAATTATAATTTATGTTCCGCGTTTGAAGGTTTATAAACAGCATAAAAAATAGTATTAAAAACACAAGTAATATAAAGCCGCAACAACCGTAGAACTTGTATGAGAAGATTTATGAATGTGGCCGAAGCAAAAGTGGTGTGCCAGGATAGAAGAGTGTGGCGTTCAATCTTCTCTGCCTACCCCTGCAGGAAAACGGTGTGATGGTTAGTTAGTTAGTTAGTTTAATTTACTTCGCATGACTGAATACTCAATTTCAATTAATTATTTAAAGAAATGGTTACTTAATTGATGGTTAGTTAGTTAGTAAAATAAACATCATAAAAATACAGAAACCGTTCAAAAGACAGTATTAAATACACATGACAAATTAACTAAATTAGAAACCAGATATACGTACATAAAATAGAAGCAAAATGGTATTTACAAAACAAAAGAAACAAAAAAATTACATTGATAGATAATATAATTCGCCTTCAAGTCACTCTATTATAATAAGGTCACCCAAACTAGTTCACTCAATTTATATTCCCATATACTCTCATCTTTCGTTCCTTTATCCTAATCCCACCCTTTCTCAACATATTTGTTGAGAAAGGGTGGAATTAGGATAAAGGAACGAAAGTTTTTTTTCTTCTTAATTGGCATAAATTCACTATTTTTTATCTTATGCGTGTTATTTTAATATTTGCTGTTAGCTTTTCCTAAGAATTAATAAATTAATAAAAATACATAAAAATAAACACTGAAACATTGTAATATTCAACACATTACATATTCGATAGCATTTTTTTTGCTCTAAAACATCAGTGTCGCCATTTCTATATGAAGGATCGTCCCTACCAAATTACACGCCTCGACATTTTTATATTATTATTTTATTGTATTTAGTATTTTCAGGTTTAATTGAATATGATCAATTAAAAAATAAAATCAACTGGGTTGTGGTGATCCCAGCTAGATAGTAGGGCACCGGGTCTTGAAACATTTAATAATAATTTGGTATAGCTCCTCGTCAAAAGGTGTGGTTTTGATAAATATAGAAATCCAATATATCTCTTGGTCCGGCACCAGAGTGATGTATGAGGGGGTGGTCCAAACGTAAAAGGCGGAAGTATAATATAATATAAATCTCAATATAAAAATAGAACATTTTTCTTATATGTGAGCGCGCGACGCTCTGCGTAACGACTGCAAATTGCGTTGTAACTACATAGTGATCGTGAGATAAATTATATTCTTCTATGAAATATTATAAATAATGTATTCTATACAATATTAATGCTCTGCCAGTGCTAACTATACATTTACTGAAAATAATTATTAACTGAAACTTGCGCTTTTGAATGCAATATAAATTAAAAATGTTAACTAACATCTTGGGTTCGCAGACGAAATCGATAATACCTAATGCCCTTTGCATTTACTAAGTATATTACCCAAACAGCCACAGCTACACCATCCTGTCCGTCAGGGACGAAACATAAAACATAGTTATATTTCTAAAAGTGCTACCTCTTACGCGACAAAAATACCTATTGCAGTCGGGCTATGAATATGAACTATTTCCGCCTCATAATGGCGCCTGGAACCAATACTAAAAACCTCACTAGAAATAATAAATGCGACTAAATCTCGATAAATACAATATATACTATTCGTAATACGTCGTTGAATTGGCACATGATTCGTCTAATGGATGAAGGACCCCGTTGTGTATCGTAATAACTTCAAATTCTTTTATAGGAGCATTGTGGAAACAATTGCATAATATTACGTAATAAAAACATCTAACGAACCTAATAATCTATACATTTATGTTACAATAAAATACGTTCACCAGAAGAATTCGTGTATTAGAAATAAAACATTTTCGATTTGAGACAAACCAGTAAAATCGTTCGAACGGCGCAAAGGGAAAAATTCACACATATTAAATAACACTGAAATTAATAATTATAAACACTTTGTATTAGCAAATTATTACCTTGAATGGTTTCGTTCTAGACGTGCATGAACCTGTTCATATTAATTCCATGGGAAAATAATACATATATTTTCTATCTACGAAATAAGACATTTTTGAAGCGAAACTTCTTTATAAATAAGTAGATAAGGTCTCGGGGATGGTTTGTTCGAAAGGATTCTACAACAGCCCGTGAGTTTATATGAAATAATAGTTTCTTTGAATGCTAAGTTTTGGTTTTTTAAACCCTCAGCATCTCTGCTGAGAGGGGTTTAGGCCCCGCGCCCGCCTAGACCCGGTGGCCGACTTCCTAAGTGACTAAACGACCCCCCTTGTTCCTCCGGAACTTACTGCATCCCGAGACTCTATCTCTTCTTTACGAGATGTGATCCCGTGACGCCCTTCTTTTAGGCTTATAATTGAGAAGGCCGTACTCTTTTGGTACGAGTTTCTGATGATGTGTGTTGTCTTGAGGCGCCTTTCTTTTAGGCCGGTGTTTGAAGAATCATGTACTCTTTTGGTACTAATTGATGACGACATTAGCCTCCTTTGCGGGCATAGTCAGCGATGTTACAAATTATTGTGCAATCTCATTATGCCTTTTCAGAATGGCGTCCCACGATTCTGCATCTTGCAACATTTACTTTGGACAAATGTTAGAGTGTTAGTAACATATTTATAATATCCCAGCTATTCCATATGAGTGAATGATTTTTATATTTATTCTGGCCCTGTCTTTCTTACAGAGGACGAAATAGAAGTTAACGTTTTCTAAAAAGGTTTTACAGCATTCAGGCATGAAAATCCTTCCAAAGACAAAGGGAACCTTTTGTGGGTTATGTGGCCCTGCGCCTGGTGAGGAAAGAGGTCGGTTTATTGACGACCCCGAGCAACAAGGAGGGCCCCGCCTTTAAGGGACCCTGCAGGGGCTTGTGCGGGTTCCACGCCCAAGTGCCGGCAAGCATCTACGCCCCAACCAGCTAGGCCATCACAAACCAGATATCCCCAATCTTTAGTTAGATCTCCCCATTCTGTCCTTTACTCGTCGTTCTGAAGCTACTTGTTAAGCCAGATGTACCGAGGTACTCAAATCATAAAGACTTGGCTGAAGACCGGATTGCGCAATACTTATGCAACACAATTATTATAAGGCTACTAAGCATTTCTTATAGAATTACGTGTATTCAATTATTAGTAAAATAGTTTGAAAATCCCCATACTTTAAAATATATTCGTTCGGAAGAATTTCTCGTACGATTTGGATTGATATCTGGTTATGCAATACATAACGCGTCGACAATATTATGAATCTATTAAGCACTGCTTATAGAGCTCCGTAAAATCAATTGTTAATACAAATGGTATGAAAATCCCCATGCATCAAAATATATTCGTTTGGGAGATATTCCCGTACGAATTGAGCCAAGATCACACAAGAAATCGTGATATTAATTATACATTATTGCTCCGATTTTAAATCTTCCCAAAATAAATACATTTCAATAGTGAAAATAATTAATCGATAGATAATATAAATGTGTTCCTTAGCTGTTACACAGTGGCGGTATGATCCTCTCTGGTACTGATGAATGGTAGATTCCTCCATACGTCCGGGCAGCAACTCCGTCCGCAAATGCTGTTCTGGAACTCAGGGCTCCGTCGGTAGTCTGTCGGGCAGCGCTCCCGCTCGCAAGTCTGGTCTCGAACTGCAGGGGCTGAGTATATCGTGTTCGCTCCTTTTATAGTAACGATTTCACCATACCTCTGAAATCCACGCTAGTGCAGTGACTCATTCTATGCGCGATGACCTCACCGCCGGCGCTCGCCATTGGCCGGATTCAGTCATCAGGACGGTTGCCTCCGGCTCAACCCGTCGAAGGCAAAGCGCGCCTGTGATTGGTCCGTTTCGTTAAAATAATAGTTAAGCACCCGCTACACGCGAGACTTACTGTTCTGATTCATAAATAATAAAGGCTCGTTCGCACCTACTCACAAGGTCGAGTCTATTAGGATTGGCAAACGATATTAATTTAACACAGAATTATATCTATGGTATAATAAAGATCTAAGAAATATTACTTGTAAAGCTGAATATTCAATATTTTGTTAGCCTCTTCTAATACATAGAATCTTAAGAAGAAATATATCAGGCTTTTACTTTTAAACGATTCCAAACAGAAGAAATATATCTTTGATTTCCATACTTGACTTTTTTTGAATATTATTATTTTCAGATTTTCTAAATTTATTAAATCTATCTCTATGTCGACCATCACAGGGTTTCAATACATGAATTTTCAGCTTTGAAATCCTGTAATTATTGTCCCGTAATTTTTCACAGGTGTATGGCTAGTTTAACATTAATTTAGAAGACTTTAAATTTTCTTTATGGCACTGATAATAAATATAGGAACGTCAACATTCATAAAATTTTTACTTACTTTACATGTAAAGTGGATGGAGCTCTCTTTTTTCCTGATACAACGTACAAATTTCGCTTCATCCACATTCATAATATATTGTCGCATGCCATGTATCCCTTCGGTTATTGAAGATTTTTATAGGTCCGTCCTCCTTATATTTAGTTAATCTGGTCATGCATTTTTACGTTGTTAATTCCTCGTACGTTTTTAATTCCCCACTGCAATGGCTTTCTAGACTAGCTAACAAATACGAGCAACTTGACGTTTTTGCCATAATATTTAATCATATTTTAAAAAGTGTATTGAAAGACTACTATTATTCGTCAGATTGGACTTAAATAAGTGGATTGTATTTCAGTTTTTGGGGTGAGATAACAAACTGTTTCGTAAATTTTTTATTATATTATGCTTTACTAAACTTGTACTATTACTTTTTACTTTATATTATTTTGCTGTATTTTTTATATTATGATTCCTTTAAGCTTCTGCTTTTGCTATATACTTGCTTTTTACTTTATATTGTATTTATCTTTTACTATTGAGCTACTACTGTGTATTTGCTTTCCACTTTATATTATTACAATTTCATATTTATATTTCATGGGCAACCACTATATGTATTGTAAAAAGTATTAATTAATTTAATATACACTTTGCCTACCTTATTATTTGTAAAAGCCCTGAAGAGCATTAATTAATAAATAAAAAAATTGCCAGGTTTTTGCGCACGCCCGCCCTCTTTTCTTGTTACCCTCAAACTCGTCTCATATGTTTTCTTTACTAACCCTTATGTTTCTACCCGGGTACCTGGGTACCCACTTTGTACTTCAAGTTTAAATAATTAATTTGAAAGGGATGGAAATAAAGGGAAGACGAGCATTGCTATGAGATGTGACCTTCTGAGGAGCTATTTGACCACTGTCTAAATATCAATTTGTGAGATAAAAAATAGAATAATAAAAATATGGGGAAACGTCCATCCAGGTTGATCACCCGGGTACATTGGGTAGCAACTAGTATGAGAAATTCCAGGTAGTAATATAACAGCTAAAACAATTTTGTATCATCATCATCATCATCATTCTTGGCACTACAACCCTTGGTGGGTCATGGCCTCCTCAATAATTTTCCTCCACTCATCTCCGTGTAGTGCCAGCTCTCTCCAGTTTCGAAGCTCTAAGGCAGAGATATCTTTGAGGACGTTGTCACTCCATCTTAATTTTGGCCTTCCTAAGCTCCTTCGCCCTATTGGCCTTGAGTCCAGCAGGGACTTTAGTGCTTGATGCTCGGACATTCTCTCCACATGACCAAGCCACCGAAGTCTTCCCAGTTTTATAAATTTTGTGACGTTTGGCTCCTTAAATAGAGTATAGAGCTCATTGTTGTAACGTCTGCGCCAAAGTCCATTTTCTAGAATCGGTCCGAAGATACGCCTCAAAATTTTCCTTTCAAAAACGTC
>JADDOH010001942.1:0-83052 GCA_016648135.1 Agrypnia vestita
ATTAAATATTACGGGACTCGTTCCTTAAATAAATGAAAAAATATGTTTAATAATATATATGTATATATATATATATAATATATATATAGATATATATATCTATATATATATCATATATATATATATATACATGTAAACCTTTCCCAAAATCAAAAATTAGCAATTTGAAATCGGAAAAATAAGAACATTCACAGCTAACTCCTTAAATTAATTATAATTGAAGTCAAAAATGATAGTAAATGAGGTTTATTTGCTGAAAACTTTAAAAAACCTTCTGGAAACGTTGTTCATAATGGTTGTCACAATTATACCAATTTGTTATGTGAATATTGTACATTATAGAAAACTTTTGAATCGGGAGATGGGGTGGTCTCAACATCAGGTTCGCGCTACTCAGCGAAACTTTTTCTCCACAGAGTCGTTATAAATATAAAATTCTAATACTTCGTTGAAAATTGTCACACGGCTGAGGCGGTGCTACGTGCTCCGCAATAATATTGCGCTGCTTTGCAAATGTCAGAGACACAAGAGTAAAAAACATAGAAAATATCTACGATTAATTGGAGAAAATCATGTGCTGACGTAATTATTACATCTATAATTATTTTAATTTAATATGAAGATTATAAATAGGCAATAAAATTATTTGATGTGACATTAAAGTATAAATAGCATAAATAGAAATAAAAAAAGCTTATGACAGTTAGGGGAATAACATGTTAAAGATTACTTTGAGATTTTTTTGAGATTCAGAAATCAAGAAAATAAAATTACGGAAATGAAAAATTTATGATACACTTGCTGCAACCCGTCAAAAATGATGGAACTTTATTTCGCGTCTTTGCTAAGCCCTTGTATATATTTATAGCATATTTTTGACGCTCCACGGAGAGGTGGAGAGACAACGAAATTATTAAGTTTGATAAAATCAGCAAGCAAGTATAGAGAACTTGGATTCTAAAGTCAATGGATTCTATCCGGTCGTCGATTTTAAGTAAGCATATACTACACGTTAGAATGAATGTTAATTTAGTATAACAAAACAAATTTTTAACGAAGCCTGAGTACTAAATTTGTATAAAAATAAAGTACATCTAGCTATCAGTGTGTATGTAAAATGACATTTATCACGTAACAAACTGTATAAAAAAATGTCTCAAAGTTTTTTATACATAAATAGCATATTACTGGTTACTTTCGTAAAAATGTCAAAAACCTAGGCAAGAATAAAATATTATTCAATAGTTAAGAAGTATATTCTAATCATCTACAGTTAATAAAAGTTTTCATTATTAATATAAAATATTTTTTCAGATTTTGTCAAATTCGTTCTGGAATCAATTACCGGTAAGGCGATAGGTTTGGAAAAATTAGCGTTAATAAAAAGGCACTCAGGTCCCGAAAATTCTTTAGGTATATCCTGTTAGAATATCCAACGAGATCGTATATCTTCCGTACAAAGTTTATTTGACGTTAGCGGAATTGAAGACGTGCTTCTATTTCACCTTTTATAATGTGAATATCTTAACAGTTTCAAATAAGTTTTGTCTTACTTGATAAGCGTATTAGAAATAAAATGTCTGTAGTAAGGCCTTGAATAAAAAATATTTCTTCAGAACATGTCTTTGGGCTATTTGACAGAGTTTAATATTTGACTCGAACATCTAAGAGAACTTCTATAATTGGAGTATCTTACGGAATATTTCCAAGTCGAGATATTTCAATAATAATAATAATATTCGATTAGCTTTACACCACCACATATGTATAAAAAATGTACCATTTTACTTAAGCAGTTTTCTTATATACTAATATTAAAAATTAAAATTTAGTATGCTAATTTCTGGATACGATTTCGTAAAAATGTTTTCTGTCACTTATTATTTATCATTATATTATTGTAGTGAGAACTAAATACCTCCTCAGAACTACCGAGATGAAGACTCTTAGACTCATCGCGGGCAAGACCTTCAGAGACTGAGTACCCAATGCGGAAATTCGCAGAACCCGCGACATACAAGACATTGTAAGATGGAGCAGGCATAGAAGGCGTTTCTGGAGGGATCGCGTCGAGAGAATGGAGTAGTGAGGCTTTCCAGAGCCATTATGCGCGGGATTCCACCGACCACCAGGGAGACCACCAAAGAGATGGAGAAAGAGCTGGACGTCCTCGTCACAAGACCAGGACTGACCTGCCAACACAGATCAATGATCTAACAAAAGAAGAAGAAAAATATTATTGAAAAGAGTTTCACGATTTTGGTTAGCCCGTCAAATGATCCTAATCTACTGGCTAATCGGTTATGCAACCCTTCTTGCAGCTGAAGTAGAGGCTGACGTGAAAGTTTGACATCTACTATTCAAGTTGTATGAGATGCAGAGCTCTTGGCGAACTTTCTATATGTCGCCTTGTATATCAACAAGCACAATTTAAATCCTTAACTTTATGGGAACCTAAGACATCCAAAAGGAATGTTCTGTGTGAACATTTCGACGTTCCATATTATCTATGCTGCCACGTTCAGTTGAAATTAGTATTCCAATAATATAAAAATGTATTGTCGACTATCTTGAATCCAGTACTATTCTTAAAGACGTTCAATTATAAAACTGAGGAATTATTCGTAATTGAATTGAGAATTATTTTTCGCTACTGTAGCGGGAATGCATGTAGCGGGATAGATAGCGAAAATACAAGACCACGAAATTATTTTGAATTCACGGCTAAAAAAGCAAAATTGCAGGACTGGAGAAAGGCTCGAACATCGAACACACAAACGGCAACGTGGCACTCTACCGAAATAGCCACCAGTGATTATTTTTTTTATTTTTATATTATTTTTAAAATATTTTTATATATATGTTCTGAAAACACAATTACTGGATGTGAAAAACATGTATGGAAGTATTTTTTCGTTTTATATTTCGTTTTTTTTTGTCGTGAATTTTAGAAAATAATGGACTTTCGGGACAAATATACAACGAAATTGTTATATTTTGACTAAGAGCAGGGCTTCTCGTGAATCTAAGACGTGAATCATTCAAGAAAGTTTTTATTTTGTTGAGTATGTCGGACTCAACAAAATAATCGACAATGATCATTGTAGATTTTTACAAATCAATGCTTCGAGAGTCATTAATATATAATTTTGTACTTATTTTATATTTAAGTATAACTTTTTCATGAGAACACGAGTATTTTTTTTTAAATTCCGCTGTTGGTTTATTTTTTTACACCTCGGAACAAACGATTTGATTTTGATTTGAACAACACAGAATGAATTGTACTTAATAACAATTGTAAACAATAACTAGTGTCTTTAAAAAAGATTTATTGTATTGACACTAGTTAAAAAGACGCAATTTTCAGTGCTAATAAAAATTATGAGACTACATGTTATACCACGAGCCTATAAATTCTAATTTCTGAGAGAAAAATGTATCTTTTTACTCCTTTTCTTTTAACTTGTGGCGTCTGCTTGCTTACTTGCTTGACGAAAAAACTTTCTATCAATTTTTAACCCTTTTCCCGTGATCCAACGAGCTGAAACTTTGCAAGCAGACTCGTGGCGACGATCAAGAAGATCTATCAAATTTTCGTTACAAAATTAATGAATTTTTGGATTTTTCAAATTTTTAATGTTTTTTTCATACAATTTACTAAGTTATATGAAAATATTTCAACGCGTTTGGTAGACACGGAACCTGATTATAATATAATTTTGGATTTTTGGAAATTTTTTATTACTCCCTTTCGTAGCCTCGCCCGACCGAAGCCCAACGCCTAGGTTAAGCGCGAAACCAGTTTCCACTAGTAAATGAGAAAGGGAGTATAATAAAAACTTCGTTTTTATGGGTTAGTTTTTTTTCAGACTAATACATAACACCACTTGTATTTTCAACAATTATTATCGGAAGAACTGCGTATATTTGTGTTAATTATTATTAATACATGTGTGTTAATAATTATTAATAATATAACAACAACCAACATTAACTAGCTTTTATGAAACTGGGATAACAATATCCGACGGGGTTATGAAATGAACACAGTTTCGTAAATTTGCTTCGCGGGGTTACTTTGTAACATAAGTTACTGTTCGAAAATCATTTCGATTATTATCTTTATTTTTGATGTGTAAAATATTTTGTAAAATTACACTTGAATATGAAATTTGTGGTAACTTTAAAAATAATAAGATTTTTTAACTGTTAGGATTCGTTTAAATGCATTTTTTGTAATTGATAAAAAAATATTTTTAAAATTTTCCTGTGTAAATTTGTGAAACGTCATTTTAAATTATATTAAAAAATGATAACATTTTTGAACTTTTTTATTTTGACTATTTGCTATTTATAACAATTATACCGTTTTCGATACTGAAGCATTACCCTCAGTAATATTACTAATACTCATCTTAAGACTAAGGACATCGTATGGAGTGGGGGTGGGGGGAGATTAGTGTAGGGGCGTTATCACTAAGCGTAGGAGAGGGGACGTAATAAAAGTGTTTGAATATTAAATACATTTTTGATACAATTAATTGCTAAGTTTTTTAAAATATGTAGAAGAGATTCTTCCATTTTACAAAAGTGTATTAATTCTACTGTCGAAATGAATACTTTTAATTCTTGATAATACTGGTGCCTCATATAAAGATGGAAAAAATATGACTATGAATTAACAATGCTTGTAAGTATTTATTATATTTATAAATATTGTCGTGCTCACTGTACTATGGCGGATTTTGTAGTCCAGATGGCATGGTTTCTTATATCGGGGGCTCCATTTTCGATTCCTAGTGATTTTACAGAACATGTAGCAATGTGAACTCCAACCGGGGTATTTTTGTGATATTTCATTCTTTCTTTCTTTATTTCAAAAAATCTTTTTTTACAAATAAAGGTACTTAATACTAATTTAACAATATAAATATAAGATAATATTACACTTTTTTTTTGTTAAATTTGTGGATTATGCCACTCTACTAGGCTACGCCTGTCCCAGAGTGGCGTTATAGAACACAATTATAATTTTTTTTTGAATTCGTTAGTAAAATTTATTTTCATAAGGTAGTAATTAGGTATCTACAAAGTATCAAGTGCAATAATAGTGATAAGTTGAGTGAGTCATAAGTCCAAGTGTAAATATGTGTAGAATAATTGTGTAATGTAAAAAGGGTTAAAGTTTTGTTTAAGATTATTTTTTATTTTCCTTAATTAATTAATTCATTTATATAGGTGTATATTTTTATTTATAGACATTATTATGCAATTACAGTAAGTACATTTTCAGTTGCTGTTCTACCTTTGGAGATAAGCCATTTGTTTGCTAAAGCTTTTATTTTATTAATTGAGTATATTCTGATTTTCGGGAAGTCTGTTTTAAATATGTTAAATATTTTAGGCCCTATGTATGAGTAATTTTTCTGTCCATGTGTTGTCTTAGTTTTTGGTATTTCGTCAAGGTTTCGTAATGCTTGTCTAGTATTATGTGAATGCGAGTTACTGGTTGCTGTTAGGTGGTTTGTGTTTTTGAAGTAGAAGATGAGGGTAGACTTAACGAACAGCTGTCTAACGTCCAGTACATTAAATTCTCTGAATAGTCTGTCTGAATGGTATATAAATGGTTTCTTATTAATGACTCGGAGCAAGGTTTTTTGTGCCGTTATAGCTGGTTTTAATGTGGTTTTGTAAGTACCTCCCCAACTTGGAATTGCATAGTTCAAAAATGACTGGGCAAGAGCATAATATATAGTTTTGAGTTGCTGTTTATTAAAAATATTACGTATGGATTTAAATGGATAAATGAGTTTTAGAATAATAGTTCCCGATAATAGTTCAATGTGAAGTTTCCAGTTTAGGTGTCTATCTATTATCATTCCCAAGTATTTCACACTATCTGCATTTTCCAAGGGAGTGCAACTACAGTTTTGGTGTTGGCAATCATGCATAGTCAATTTTAAATCGCTAGATGGCTGCCCTCTTTTATCTATGCTGTATGTCAAAAACATAGTTTTTTTGAGATTGACTATTAATAAATTATTTTCCAGCCAGTGTTTTACTATGTTGCAACCCAGTTCAGCTGCTTTGAAAACAAGATTCCATGTTGAAGCGTGAAACAGGAGTATTGTATCGTCTGCAAAAGTAACTATTTTTCCCCCCGTTGTTAGCTTGCATAAATCGTTTATGTATAGGAGGAATAAAACAGGTCCCAGTGTACTTTCTTGAGGGACTCCGTATTTGATGTAATGTTCGTCACTTTTAGTTTTGTCAAGTTGTGTAAATTGTGTTCTGTCTGTAAGGTAAGTTTTGAACCAGTTGTAACTTGCTTCCGAAAGTCCAGTCTGTTTTAGTTTGTGAAGCATTTTTTCATGTGAAACTGTGTCAAAAGCTTTCGTCAAGTCTAGTGCTATTGCTATACATTTTTTATTATTGTCAAGTTTGTCTGAAATATATCCAATAACTTCCTGTATTGCTTCTTGTGTACCCCGATTTTTTCTAAATCCAAACTGGTTGTTGGCTAAAATTTGATGTGTTTCTGAAAAGTTGGTGAATTGATTACAAACACATTTCTCTAGCAGCTTAGATAGTAAATTTAGGATGGATATAGGTCGGTAGTTATTTGGATCGTCTTTATTGCCAGCTTTGTGTATAGGTGTGATATTAGCCGTTTCAATATTCAATATTTTGGCTTCACGGTATGTTCTAGCATTTTAAACTAAAGTGGATAAAAAATATGTAAGATGAGTGATCTATTTAAAAGATATTCTGTGTTTTGGTTTTTTGGGCTATTCTACCGCCTGTCTTGGACCGCTCTGATTTTTTCTGACGTTTTCGATCTCACTTCATGATATTTTTACATCATCAGGGCTAATGTTGAACCGACCAGGGAGAACAGCCTAGAAAACTCTACGCTGGCCAGTTTTAATGAATAGTTTTCTATTTTAGTCTGCACCTTGAGCGGGTATATCAAAGAGGCGCCCATCTGCAGGACGGGTGAGGAGACAATCGATTCTCAGGGGCAGCTAACTAAGTTGTAACAGACGTGCAGTATTAAGTAATCGCAACTATCGTGCAACGTAGCCCCGACTGCCGGTGTAATATATTACAATACATTACACGGCCGCGAGGAGAGCGGGCACAAGTAAAGTCCCAATGAATTTAATGCGGCGGCAGATGGCGCTGTTTGTTTTGCTAGTTTAAATTCTTACCACCCGAAACAGCCTTCATATATCAGATAATTTCACAAGGAATTTAGTTTTCGCAGCGTGGAATTCGATTAAATTAATTTAATGTAGCAATAAAAAAATACGCGTGACGCTGAAACAGATCGGTTCAAAAAACATCAAATAAACCATTACCATTGGCTCTACAACTAAAGGCCTCCTTAAGAATTGCTTGTATGGTTGTAAGAAGAAGAAAGAAGAAGAAGAAGAAAAGAAGAAAATTAAATTAACCCATAATTGATCACAATTATGGGTAAATTTATTTTTAATGCGGATTTCTTCCGCAGGCACATCATTGAAGACAATTTGGCACCATCTTATCTTTGGCATTCGCTAGTTCTGAAAGCAATATTCATCATCACTGGCTCTACAACTCCTGGTGGGTTTTGGTCTCCTCAAGAATCTACTGTTCGAATTCTTGCGCTAGTTCTCGTCAGTTCTAAATCTTTAAGGTAAGATAAATTACACTCATGTATACTGACATACCTTTTGTAAATGCAATATTTATAAAGTGTGTTTATATTGTGATTCTAATGTATTTGGAACCAATCTACGTAAAGATTGTAAGTTTGCATGTAGGAGGTAATCTCCAAAACTATTTACCCGATTTCAAAAATTCTTTCAACAATATTTAGAACCTTCAGGGTGAAATTGCATAACGCGCCATCTCCGGATAGAATGTAGGTCCCAGAATCCCAGTAGCAGTTAAAAATATTTTTTCGTTAATTAGATTTTTCTGTGTGTCTTTTCTAATTGATTAATAAAAAATTGTTTAATAATTCACAGAACTTTGTTCTGAATTTGCATCTTCACAACATGTGTTTTGTTTAATATAAATATATTTTTAATTTAAAAAAAATTGGATAATTGATTGTTTTTTGTATATATCTATTATTTTCGGTACCTTGAATTCTTTGTATAACTGGGCACTCGGGTAGTCATTTTTTTCTTTTGAATTATTTTAATTATCATTTTTTGGATAGTTTCTAATTTTGATATTGTGGTTTTATATGCCCCTTATTATATGAAATTATTATTATTATATCGTAATATTTGATAATAATTTTCAATCAAAATTTCCGATAACAATCACAATCATATGCGAGCGCAACATCAAAACTATTTCAGATGAAACCGTTCGCATTCTCATCATCACTGCGATAAAACCAGAATATAAAGGTATAAAATTACACAAAGAGGCCGCTCTGATTGTTATATCATTAATCACAATTGAATTTCGGCTTACAGTTTGAAAATATGTCAGTGGTGCTTTACAAATGAACTTTTATTGTTTGTTCTAGTAAATTGCGGTATTGGAGAGAAATATCCGATAATCGTATTGAAAAAAATAAATGAAAGGTATTGCATATTTTGGTGATTCTATTATATTAAGAACTGTTATTTGAATTTCGAAAAAAAAATTGCACGTCAAGGTGAGAAATTACTAAGTCAGCGATTATTCAATAACCAAATTAATTAATCAATTAGAAAGACATACAGAAAAAATAGCTTAGTGGTCAGAGCACCGGCCCCGGAAAGGAGGTGACCTGGGTTCGAATCCCAGTAGTAACCTAATATTTTTTCGTGAATTAGATTTTTCTGTATGTCTTTCTAATTGATTAATTAATTTGGTTATTAAATATTTCACAGAACGTTGTTCTGAAAAATTACAACTTCACAAATATGAATGTGTTCTTGAATACAGCGATTATTCTTTTATTTGATAAGGATAGTAAATGAAAATGAATTTAAGAGGAATAGAAACGACAAAATTATACAGAAAAATGTTTATATGTATTGTTCCGTATTAGGATTGAATAAAAATATCTAAAATCATCAAATTGTAATCTATATCGTAGAAAATTTTCACTATGTCCCTTTACATTTGCATAGAATTATAGGTTAAATAATATTTTCAAGATAATATCATCACGTAAATACCTTGTAACATACATTCAAATCGTATTGTTACTGTACCCATCTTCCGGTACGGAATGAATGTATTTTATTTAAGATAAATTATAGAAGTCTGACAGAGAAACGTACATGGAAATATTTAAAGGGTGGCTTATGGCCTGTATGAGTTGGCTTAAGTGATCACTTGTCGCAATGTAACGCTCAATAATTCCACCGTAAGAACAAATTTTTTTGGGTTCACAATCCCAGAATTGTCTGCACCAAGCACTCAATCTCTCCGCTCCTCTCTGTCACCTGCTACCCTCTTCATTTTTTGGTAGATGCTACATAATCTGGGCTATGTAGCTTGATCTGGCGGCCTCTACGATTATTACCTTCAACATTTCCCTCGTCGATGGTAAAAAGCAAGCCTGGTTGCTTTATGTTATGATTTATTCAATTCGCTCGATATTGGGCGAATTCATTCAGGAGTCACCTCTTTCTAGAACATCTACACATAATCAAAGTTGTATATACGTTCTTAATCTGTTTCTTTCATATATTCGAATGCAATATGTTAGAGACATCAATGGTCCTTCCCATGACATTGTATACATAGATTTCGCATCTGGTTATGATAACTCTATGTTTTTAAAGCGGAATATATGCTATTAATTGTTTTAAATATAAAATTTCCAAATTATTTTTATAGATCAGTATTATTTCCAGGTCCAAAAACATTTTTTTTTCGGAACCAAACTGACTAACTTGTGCCGACAAATTGAAATAATTACTCCGAATTCCTTCACCTTAGTCGACTAAGTAAACTGACTATTTATCGCTGGAAATGTTGTTTATCTGTTTCAAAATGTTCCGAGAGACTTCACAAAAGCAAACAAAACTTTTAAAAAATCACTTTCACTGGCGATTTAATCGTTAAAAATATACTTATACTAAATAAAAACACGAAAGAAATTTGATTTTGCACAGACAAAGAGAAAAAATTTCGAGCGTTCCAAATATAAGAACAGTCATCAAACATATATTCTGATCAGCTTTGAGCCAGTTTTTTTTTTTTTTAAATAAATAGAGATGCGAACACGGAATACGTGTCACATCAATATTCTTACTATTTTCAAACTAAGCTAAACGCTTGTGCTATGAAAATAGGACTAACTTGCTAGTCTGACCATTGGATCACGAGGCGAGTGTCCTAACCACAAGACCAACAAGCTACTCGTTTGGATTGGTATTACTAATAAGAATTCCGGCAACTAATTATTCTTTGTTGCATCATTAACTCGTCTACCTATCGCAGACTTCGCGGACGTAATTAACTGGTCACCCTTCCGACTGCATTTTTCCGTTGGTTCCACACACCCCCATGAATTAACTTATACCCATGACTTAAAAATCCAGTTTAAAACATTATAATATGATGGAAATATTACTGGGATCACCAACATCAAATTTATTACTCAGGTAAAATATTAGAAAAATTGGAAAATAAGGTAATAAAAATATATCCCAGTAACTATATCGAATATTGTTATTCTTCTTTGTTGTATTGGGAACTTTTCTTTCTAGATTATTTGCTGAGTAAATTTTGAGTAATAGATTTTTTTTTATTATTAATTAAATTAAAATCAAAAAATATGTATAAAATGTAAGTCCTCAATAAAAAAATTAATAATCGATTAAATACTTTTTAAATCCTATGTTATATATTTGTCATGATATTATATAAATTTTATAAACTATTTTATGTACTATATTATAGATGCGTAGCTCGTTGGTGTAGTGGTCATGATACTCGCTTAATGATATACTAGAGTGAAAGAATAGCAAGTTAGTCCTATTTTTATAGCATGGGTGCTAAGCTTGGTTTAAAAATAAGAAGAAAATTGATATGACATATATTCTTTGTGGACATCTCTACATAAAAATATACAAGAATATTACAAAAACGCGATTTTGATCATATTACAAAAATACATTCACTCCAATAATTAAAGATCTTTATTATTTGAGGACGCTTAAAGTAAATGTTGTTATAAAAATTGTATTTTACGTTTATAAAATATTATCATATTTATTGATCCAGATTTTGTAAGAGTACATAATTATTTGGTATTAAGTACCTAACATTAATGAACTCCATTAGTATTTTTGTCATTTATTTACTGCCTTATTATTTTTCACAAATTGTGGAGAGTAATTTTTCTGGAATGATTTCCACGAAATAAAATTGAAAAGATTTAGCGTGAAATGGTAAATTAGATTACTTTTTACCGCTTGTAATTTTGAAACGAGATTATTTAATCCGAGGCGTCTGATAATATTTACTGAGCTATTTGAAAGTGGGATATAAACTTGTTAAATAAAAACGATAAAACGAGCAATGTACTAGACTTCTCAATTGGTTTTGAATTTTTTAAAGGTTTTTCAAAATTTGAATACTATTTATTAAAAAAACGTTGCTAGGCTATTATCATTTACTGACAATATTTTGTTTCCATATTTAGTATATACGTATGATTTGTAATAGTACGCATGAATACATACTCTGCCACCCTAAATTAACCCTGTAAATTAGAGTGGTAAGTAGGCAAATGTTGTAATATACGATAATGTATGGTAAATTATTTATAACTCATTGCTTTTTAAAATGAATAATGCCTTAGATTTGAGTGTATAGTGTATATTCAGACGAAAAAAAGGATAGCTTTATAAGTTCATTGTTAAAAGAAAATGTCTTTTGGTTTATTATTATTATGTTTTTATTATTAAAATTTTTAAGGAACGCGCATATTATATGAACATGTATATATTGCCCCAAAGCTCTCCACATTGTCAAACCAATATACCAGATAAATAAGATAAGAAGATGAAATAAACCAAAAAAATAAAAATAAATGATTAAATTAAAACAAATCAAAAAATATTTAATGTCGGCAATTAGAAGACGTTTCACCCTCCCCCCCACTAAAAACGACGAGATTACAACAAATAAATAAATGTCATGCTTTGTTAAATGTACAAGGTTTGTACCTACTTAGACCTTTCTGGATAGATTAAGACGAAATGAAAGACGCAAAAAATATAAAAATATTATGTTTATTAATAAGTTTGTTTTACAGTTAATAAAAATTAGGTAATGAGATTGAATTACCAATAAATTATAATATGTACGAGAAGAAAAATGACATGAAAATGCGCATTGAATATTAGGTATGTTGCTTTTATTCATCTGTATAATATTGCATGGCATGGGAAATATTTTCTAGACACATTTTTTAATTAAATATATTTTTTATTATTCCATTTCTTAAATAAATTTCATATAATTTCAACGCAATCATAAAAAATATGTATAATTTCAATTTTTCCACCGCTAAAATACACTTATGCTCTGAACCTAAGGAAACATTAAATTAATATACTCTTAATATATATGCACAAACACAATATACACACAACAATAAAATAAAAATATATATTAATTACACAAAAGAAGAAGAAAATATCTTTTGTTGTTAACTATTCAATTATGTACAGAAGCAATAAAATAAACGTCTATAAAATATAATTAAATAACCTAAACATAAAATAACTTACAGAGAAGAATAATATATCGTTAAAAAAACACAATGCAAATATCAATTCATTTTACGTAAATGTAGAATCTCTGGAATAAGGGATGTTGTATTTTGCAAATCATTAAAGATTTTCCCGAGACATTTCCAAATCGAGTTACAGACTTGCAGGCTGTAACTTCTGCGCCTCTGGATCTGAGATACCTGATGTCACCTGACAGGATACGCAGATTGAGTTAATTCCGAAGGATTCTCTCTAGATATTTAACTGAAGAAATGCAGTATTTCAGTACATGAATATATTAAGGGATGATGAATGATCAAATAATACGCAGTTCTTTAATGTATACCATTTGAATCCATCACAATAAATTTAAACATCGCTTTGAAAAAATATACAATTGAACTGGAAATCGAATAAAATGTTATTTAAATATTTCAGGACTGATGGGAGATTATTTTATTTGGATCTCATCATTTCCTTTTTCCATTTTCTTTTGAGTCATCTTGTTCGGTTATTGAAACAAATATTAAACTAATATAAGCACTTCAATAATTTTCATAATAAGGTATAAATAAACAATTTTAAAATTATTTTTCAATTGATTCAGCAACTTCGTAGATTGATATGTAAAAAAAAGATTTTATTATTTGTATGTATCTACTTATATTTTATCAGTTTCGGAAAAACCTTTCCATCGTCAGGGTGTTTTATAAATGTCAAAATATCAAAATGAATAATGTATTTTGTATTTCTAAATTATTTAAAAAATAAATTTTTGAATATTATTGCTAAAGTTCTTGATTACACACAATTAATGTAATTTTTTTTAGAATTGGGCTGGTGGTTAAATTTAATTGATTATTAATAATACATATTTTGTTTACTATTACATGCTTCACTAATTTGTAATGATTCAATAGAATACTTAGAAATTATTAAAGCATGTAATAGTAACTAGTACCTAAAGCATGTAATAGTTACTATGCTTATAAATCAAGTTGGAAAAAACATGTTGATTTAATACTGATTAAATAGCTCGAAATTGTAACGTCAGCAAGCATTGGATTACCATGGCTTTGCAGAACGTGTTTTTTTAGAAGACTCGAAAAATTTAATAGAAAATATTCGTACTTTTGATAGTTACAAGTTATATACCTAATGATTATTTTTTAAATAAATTTTACCTTGTATTACGCACACATGTTATATAAACAATCATCTATTGAGTTATCCACTCCTCATCAGATGAACTTAATATTTTTATTTTTATTTTACTTAGTTTGTATAACTCAACCTGTGTGTATTGTTGAATTTCTAAATAAAAAAATATACAATGTTGACCTACGTTTTATCATGATGAAGGGATCATTGGCCCCAAAAAATTATGTTATATTATATTTTATTATAATTTTATATAAATTAATTAAAAATTATAAATTATTTCAATAAACTAGTGAAAAATACTAAGTATTAATAATTTCACTAAGAAGTTGTTTTGCATTTATTGAATAAAATTAAGTACCTAATCGTCAATTTATAATATGAAGGCTTACCTATTTTATATTTTAATATAATCATATTCGTAAAATTGAAAATTTACGATTATAGGTACAGATTAAAATACGTAAAATGTTATTAAAGTTCCATAAATAACCAATCAATTTGAATCATAAATATAAACTATAAACACATGTTACCATGAATTTATTTATATTTATAGCGTCAGGTGCACAACATTAACATTTATTTAATTTAAAAAAAAATGTATTTAAGAAAAAAGATTATAAAGTTTTGTTAAGAATTAGTTCTTTAACATCCCGATGAAGAGAATTATTTGTTTCGAAACCTGTTGGTGAAATACATAAACGAAATAGTTGTATATGTACATGAAGGTCACTTTAAATTTGATTACCTCATATTTATTTATTTATTTATTTATTTATTTATTTAATGTTTATGGAAGACCAACAGCACAAAAAAAAAGCATAGAAAACATTGATACAATATAGATGGCCAATTACAGGTCTCCACATTTAGAATTATGTCAGTAATAATAAATATTTATGATATACTAAGGCATATTAATTATATAGAAAGAAAGAATAAAAACATTTAAGCAAACAGAAATATGTCAGTAATGATAAACATTTATGATATACTAAGGCATATTAATTATATAGAAAGAAAGAAAGAAAGAAAGAAAGAATAAAAAAAATTAAACAAACAGAAATATGTCAGTAATGATAAATATTTATGATATACTAAGGCATATTAATTATATAGAAAGAAAGAATAAAAAAATTTAAACAAAAAGAAATATGTCAGTAATGATAAATATTTATGATATACTAAGGCATATTAATTATATAGAAAGAAAGAATAAAAAATTTAAACAAACAGAAATATGTCAGTAATGATAAATATATGATATACTAAGGTATATTAATTATATAGAAAGAAAGAAAAAAAAAAATTAAACAAACAGAAAAAGAAACTTAATTAATTAATTACGTGGAAAAAAATTCAGCACTCAAAATTTTTCTTAATCTTGTGTGGCTGCACTCGAACAGATCAATATCCAATAATCTTATCAGTTTATTGAATGCATCGCATACCCTCAAGAAATATGAATTCCGACGATAGTTGGATGAGGTAAAATCAATGTGAAAGACTGGGTTGTGTCTACGAGATCTACAGGGAACATGGAATTTTAGTCTATTTAATAGTTCAGGACAGTCGACGTTGCCTGATACAATTTTTAGTAGGTACATCAAATCACCTATTTCCCGACGTCTGTATAAAGGTAGGATGTGATATTTTTTGCATGAACTGTCATAATCGTCAGAAACGCAATTGAATTTAAAGTTGAGAAAGCGAATAATTTTTTTTTGAATTTGTTCCAAGCGATTTACATAGATCATATACTGGGGGTTCCATACTTGCGTTGCATACTCGAGTTTGCTTCTGACAAAAGTGCAGTAAAGTACTTTCAATGTCTTTACACACTTAAAATCTTTAGACATTCTCATGATGAAACCTAAAGCCCTATAAGCCTTACTTATAATAGAATCGATATGTTCGTCGTATAATAATTTTCTATCATTGATCACCCCTAAATCTCTGATTGACGTAGCTGTTTCTAATTGTTCTCCTTTTAGTATATAGTTAAATGGTATTCTATTCTTTTTGCGTGTGAAAACTACACAAGAACATTTTGAGGGATTCAAATCAAGTTTATTTAATTTACAATAATTATCTAACCGTAGCAAATCATCTTGTAGATTGAACGAATCGTAAATACTAGAAATTGGTTTAAAAATTTTCATATCGTCAGCAAAAATTAGGACATTAGAGTGACGAAAGCAATCGTGAATATCGGAAATGAAGATTATAAACAACAATGGCCCCAGCAGTGATCCCTGAGGTACTCCGCTGGGAACTACAACCCAACTCGACATGTAATTGCTTACTACCACAGCCTGAGTTCTATTATCGATGTAGGATGCAAACCATCTTAGCAAGTCACCACGTATTCCGGCCAAGAAAAGCTTATTAATCAACAGATGATGATCTATTCTATCAAACGCCTTACTATAATCAGTATAGATCACATCTGTTTGAAGTCCTTTATCCATTTTATCAGTTAGAAAGTCATTAAAGAGGATTAGATTGGAGACGGTTGATTTCCCTTTGATGAATCCGTGTTGATCTGGATGAAAGGAGTGATGAAGAGCTGCATAGACTTGATCGTATATAACCTTCTCGAAAACTTTAGCAATTGTGCACAATTTAGAAACAGGTCTATAATTTGCGACGTCTGATTTCGAGCCTTTTTTATGAATCGGCGTGATAAATGCCGATTTCCAGATATCTGGCACAAATCCATCCTTAATTGAATTTTTAAATAAAATTGTTAGAGGTACAGCAATTATATCAGCACATTTAATTAAATATATTGGTGGTATTTGATCAGGTCCAGCAGATTTATTTATATCAAGATGCTTTAATTGATTTATTATGTTCGATTTACTGACTTCTATTGATGAAATGAAACAATCGGTGATTGGTTCGTAATTGGACAGAGAATTCGTATTTTGAGTACTTGAAGAGGGATTAGAAAACGTAGAATAAAAATAATCGGAAAAATAGTTACATATGTCGGATCCTGATGTGGCAGTATTGAGACCGTATGTCATATTACTTGGCAGGTTGAATGATTTAGATTTTGATTTAATAAATGACCAGAACGTTTTGGGGTTACGTACTACAGACTCCTCTATTTTAGAGATGTAATTCAAGTAACATTCGTTTTCCAATGACTTGGCTCTATCGCGTAAAATATTAAAAGATAATATTTATATAAAACTTTGGATCCCATTATCCATCCAATTAATATGTCGGCAACCATCTGTATGTAAAATCGAACCGAACACTCTATTTCACGATAATTCCGTTTTAGTCGACATGTGGAATGATTGATTTTGTTACTGGTCCATTGATCAAATTTTGCGTGCCGAGCATCACATTGAGGAAGCTTCGAATATTTCATTATGATAGGTTTATAAAGTTCTGTTGTGAATTATGATCTCATGCGCTCAACTTCATGGTGAAACCATTCTAATGCCCCTGGGAGTTTTCAAGAATTAAAAGCGAATATGGTCAGACATTTTGTGTTGACATCATATGGATTGGTGGTCACGCTCGGTGTAGGTCGACTATCCTATATAAAAAATCAATTTGCATTCTACAAGATCAAAACATTCAGTACATATAACCAAACAATTTTCTAGATATATTTAAAATTCCGTTTTATTTAATAAAGGTGAAATGTATATAGCCTACTTAAATACTCCAGAATTAAAAATTGGCCAGAAAACTGAATAAATTTTTTATCAGGTTTTCACACTTTCGTCATGTTCTAGTTAAAGTTTTCTGGGATATTCTCTCATATATATATATATATACCTACGACTATTCTGGCCGACGTTTTGAATCCCATTGCAAGGTTTATCGTCAGGTTTTATTATGTTACATGAAATATCAGAAGAGGCAGCTAATGCATCCCGTATCTTGAATATATTATTGCTATTGTTAATGTTTATGTTTATGAAACAAATGTAAGAAAGTGAAAAAAGATGATGTCTTAACGAAGAAAGTGTTATAATTAATAGATAATGGATCTCCGTGAATATCCATAACATAGAAAAATTACAATAAATTGTTTGATGTAAACAAACAAAAGTTGGAAAGGTTTGGATGTTATCGATTAATGTTCTATAATATGCGTAATTATTTTTTCCTTGCATGGAAAAAATATTTAATATCAATTTATATTTAATAACAAACATTAAAATAAAAATAAATGAAAATATTTATAATTATAATTTTTAGAAATTATAATTACAATATATTTATTATTATAATATATAACTTTAAATATATATATATATAACTTTTAAATTCCATCTCCGTCCTACTAGGTGAAAATTTGTCTTAGGTCACAGATTTGTGTGCATTTAATTGTAGGAATAACATGCCTGACCAACAATATTTAAACGCGTTTAATAGTTAATTTTATAAATAAAAAGATAAATTGTGATATGTTAGTTTCAATTATGTGAAGTTAGATAGGAATGATAATAATATTAATTATTAGCTAATTCAATTTTGAAAAAAATGAAATAAAATATATTGTGAAAATTCATATAAGAATATTTAGTTAAAGTTCAATATCCGTAGTGCAATTTATTAGCCATGCTCTTATTAATTTCATTTATTCTTTTCAAGTGCTCTTAATACACAAAATGGGTGTAAGTTAACCGGTATGCCGTTGACATAATTTAGTTCTCATTTGTAGTATAGTAAATTGTAGCATGTTGTTTCATTGCGATAGTGATGCATTATTTTTTACCTGAAATTTTTAATTATGCCATAAAAAGATTTCAGGAATGTTGCGTAAACTAGGGATACACCGTAAAAAATTGTATTTAGTTTTATTTATAGGCTCAATGCAGCGGCATGCAGTCAATAGTTTGAAATAAGCTGTACTTAGAATTTATGCGAATAAATCGAAAAAAATAAACACTTTTTTTTATACTTTGGTAGAAAGCAATAACTTTGTGGTTTGACATATTAAATAAATAAAAACACTTTACTTTGTATTATTTATTGTTGTGCCAACCGGTTTCGCTTAAACTTAAGCTTCATCAGGACAACTTAATATTATTAAGTTATTAAGTTGCCCTGATGAAGCTTAAGTTTAAGCGAAACCAGTTGGCACAACAATAAATCGTGGTTTAATACAAAGTAAAGTATTTTTATTAATTAAAAAAAAACACATATCCTTAAATAATTCCAAACATAATTATGATCAAATTATTGAAATTGTTATATTCAATAATATGCTGTCACATTTATATTAATATCTGACTTTTCCGAAATATACTTTTTGGTACAACTCATGTTTTTACGTACTGACTTCACTGGCAAAATGTTATAAATTATTGGATGCACTTATACTCAGGTGAGGTTTTATTCACTGGATGTCATTCAAATAATGGAATGGAGTGTCGGGTATTTGTAACGAATTTTGGATTGTTATCGTCGATTATCCCAGAAACGCGTAATTGCAACAGAGTGCACAATGGGCGACAACAACAAAAGGTCATTATCTCCACCGCTGCTGCCCAGAGCCCACTGCAGTTTGGGCTGCATTCGGTGTAGCAAGTGATTAGGCAAAAGGAAGGTTGAGGTTGTGTTGGTTTTGTCCAGGGCTGACCACTGTATGACTAGCGAAAATTTGAACACGGAATTATTTTAAACATAATTTATTTAGGAACAAGTTCATATCTAAAAAAACTAATCCATAAAAACCAAGTTTTTATCATACTCCCATTCTTTGTAAAATATAACAAAATTAAAGACGAATTAAAACAAAGAACATAACACTAAACATAAAGGAATTTAATATATTTCTAAAATGTCAGATGTTTTGAGCTTTGATAAGACACTTCATGCTTTGAAGATTAAATTCTAAAAACATTTGTTAGTCAATTTAATGAAGATTTTGAGATATTTAATTATCAGCAATATCGTTCCTTATGAATTTCCAGCGTCAAATGATTTAAAATAGTCAGAATCAGATTTGAGTAATGTAGAATTCTTCAAAACTAAGCAGAAATCTAAAAAAAATAAATTATTATTCGATTTCTTCCCAAAAGCCGATGGGTGCTGTCATCTGTAAACCAATTGTCATAAATTTTCGAAATTCAAATTTTAAATATTCCGTGACGTCATCAGTTGGTAGTAATCAAACTTTTCTTGCAAACTGCGGTTCAAACGGAATAAAACGTTGGTGTTTTGATTTAAACCTGGTATGGATGTTGATATTTTTAAGTGAGTGTACCTATATTTGTAATTTTAATGATTTCACGTTTTTTTAAATCATATCGGTTATTCTATTCATTTCCTAGAACATTTGTATGGTTTCCAATTATGAAAAACCATTAAAATTTCGAAAAATCTAAAATTATACTATAATTATTTTTAAAAAATTAACGAAAATCATCGCCACAAGGCTGCCTGCAAAGTTTCAACTCGATTGGATCACGGGAAAAGGGTTAAAAATCGATCCAAAGTTTTTTTGACAGACAAGCAGATAAGCCGATAAGCAGACGCTACGAGTTAAAAGAAAGGGAGTAAAAATCTAATATTGAAGCGAAGATTTTTGATAAAATACTAAAGGAAATAATAAAAAATAAAACATGTGTTGCGTAAATTTGAGATCATTATTGCTTGTTTGTATAAAATGTATGCATCTGCAATCTGCATACTATATGCATTGCTTTAACTTCTAATTTGTTTATTTTTACTAATTTTTAAAATTGATTTGCTAGTAACACTCAAAGATAGGATACAAATTTCACGCATTCATGGTAGCCTGTGTATCACGGACATAAACAGCAAGCTGAAAGAATGACTGCTGAGATGGTACGAGCACATAAGACGGAGACCATTAGACCACACTTTGACTGTCATCCCGAGGAAGACCAAACAACTTCTGGATAACTCAATGTTCCAAAATCCTTCAGAGAAACGGCCTAGATCTAGATGAAAACGATCATTGAATCCGATGAATGAATCCAGAACCGAAGAAGATTCAGCCTGAGAACGTGAAGAACGCACTCCAACAGTCTACCTAGGCAATGAGTTGAAACAGTGCAAGGATGAAGAAGAAGACGAAGAATTTCTCAAGGATCATAATTTTATTTTTATTCTTATTTTTTCAGCGCCATGATTCTATTATATATTATATGATTCTATTATATCCAAGGTGGTTTTCTAGGGATATTATTGGAGACATACGGACTAAGCATTTCTATCATAAAAAATGGAAAGCTTCTGGTCGTCACGATGATTATGAGATGTTTGGACGTTACAGATCCATCATAAGACGTAACATTCGATTAGCATACCGGGAGTTCATTTCCAGCATGGAAAATAACATTATTCAAGATCCTAATACTTTCTGGGACTACATAAAGTCACAAAAGGCGGATGGCGGGAATGTTAACTCCATGACATGGGGCGAAAAAATGGTACGGGGTGCAGATATTGCTGAGGCGTTTGCAGGTCATTTTAAAACAGTGTATAGTAGTGAACCTCCGCTTCTGGATATTAACATTGCTAGGCAATGTTCTCCGATCGGTGCACAGTCTATTGATGTTCAAAATATCAGTGAGAAGGATGTGTCCGACACTATAAAAAAATTAAATAATACTCATTCTCTTGGTCCAGATTTCATTCCAACATTTCTCTTAAAAGGTTGTGTGGAACTGATAAAAAAACCACTTTGTTTTTTGTATAATCTTTCCATTAATACAGGGATCTTCCCGGAAACATGGAAGACTTCAAAAGTTACTCCCATACATAAGAGTGGCTCTAAGTCGTCCGTAGAAAATTATAGACCTGTAGCTGTTCTCTCTGCCCCAGCTAAGGTATTTGAAATCATAATAAGTAGAACCGTCGCTTCCCGAGTAGAGCCATTTATAATTGATGAACAACATGGATTTAGGAAAGGCCGCTCGGTTGAGACAAATCTGATGGTCTTCACAAATTACGTCACGGAAGCTCTGGACGCGGGACATCAGGTAGACTGTTCATATAATGACTTCGCCAAAGCCTTTGATACAGTCAACCATGATGTCTTATTGAAAAGGTTGTATGAGATTGGTTTCTCGGATGGTATGCTAAAATTAATGTCGAGCTACCTCCAAAATAGGAACCAATACGTCTCCTACGGCCATTGTTGTTTTCGATTTTTATTAATAATATAAAAAATGTAATCTTAAACTCGCGCTTTCTGTTATTTGCGGATGACTTGAAGCTTTTCTTAAAGGTACCAACTTTGGACGATTTTCGTCTTCTCCAAGCAGATATATCAAATATATGTGAATGGGGAAGACGAAATAAACTGTTGTTTAATGTTTCCAAGTGTTCGGTTACATCCTTCACTAGGGTCCAAAAAACTCTATTTTTTCGCTACAAAATGAACGATCAATTCGATTCTTGTCAGATGATTCGTGTCAGATGACAAGAACATCAAATGTTAAAGATCTAGGTGTTAGATTTGTAAGCAACCTAACATTTCACGATCACATAGAGACGATCAGTGGTAATGCTTTGAGAATGTTAGGATTTGTTCTGCGTACTGCCAGGTTTTCGAGAATACCCGCGTACTCAGAACTCTTTACAACTCCTTGGTGCGGAGTAGACTCGAGAGTGGCTCGATGATCTGGGGGCCACATGAGGGCAAGTACTCTCTTATGGTGGAGAAAGTCCAAAAGAAGTTTCTGAGATATCTCTACATGAGAGAGTACGGGCATTAATCCTTGGCCTGTACACAACCAAGTTCTTCCAGGGTATGCTTGGCTACAATAGTTTAGAGACTAGAAGGAATGTGTATTTGATTACACATTTTATCGATTGTTGCGCGGTATGATCGATAATCCTCAAATTATGCAGAGCATTGGTTTGTATGTTCCTGATAATTACACTAGACATCGTCAGCATAGATTGTTTCACATTCCAA
Source organism: Agrypnia vestita (assembly GCA_016648135.1). Taxonomy (NCBI): domain Eukaryota; kingdom Metazoa; phylum Arthropoda; class Insecta; order Trichoptera; family Phryganeidae; genus Agrypnia; species Agrypnia vestita. The sequence goes on from JADDOH010001942.1 coordinate 22,816, forward strand.
TATACAGGACCAACCTGCCGATGGTTATGCCTGTTGGAAGAGCCACAGCTATGCTGAACAAAATCGCTTTGGGTATTGATATATTCCATGTGTCTGAGGGGGTTTTCCGAAGCGGGATTCTCCTACACCTTTGACCAGATTTTATATTATTTTTAATTTATTAAATATTTTCATTTTTGATATATACTTCCTAATATGTATGCCTTAAACATTTTGTTTGTCATGTACATATTATCATGAAATAAATTGAAAAATTGAAAATTGAAAAATTGAAAATTGAATTGAAAATTTAACAATATTAATTAATTGAAAATTGAAAAAAAGAAAATTGAATTGAAAATTTAACAATATTAACAATATTAAATAAATTCATTATGTGCTCATTTCTCTTCCACTTTACAAGGACTGTATGATAAGCAACCGTGTTTGATGAATGATGACGCCACTGAGGTAAAATCTGCACACCATTGTTTAAAGGCCATCTTTTGAACGAAGTTTGTCAGAATTTCAGACAAATTTAATTAGTAATTTTATTTTGACAGCTGTTGAAAGAAGTTTGAGTTTATTTGCAGCTATAAAAAAAGAAAAATTTAGGTCAGTAATTCAATTTTCTTTTTTAAGAGGGAAGACATCTGAAAAAATGAATTTGCACGCAATTAAAAAAGAACATACACCTTCGATGACTATTATTGGTTTAATCAATTCAAGCAGTTTCAATGATGTGCAACGCTAACCGATTGTGATTACGGAGGATATGGACAGAAAAAATCATGGTATCGTATTGGTATAACGCTATGTGAAGATCAGAGATTTTTGATATTATTATATAAACATCTCAATTGAATGCTTACAAAATAATTATTATATTATGACTTTCGAAGCTTGAGCTTTTGCTTTTCACTTTATATTATTACTTTTTTGTTATTGAATTTCTATTATATTATGTTTTCCTTATGCTTCTGCTTGTTATATACTTCCTTTTTACTTTATTATATTTATCTATATATATTTGTATATGTATTTTAAGTATTTTCTTTCCACTTTATGTTATTATTATGTTTACATGTTATTATTTTTTTCTTTAAACTATATATTCTATTTATGTACACTTTACCTATGTGTTGTAAAGCGCTATAGGGCGTTATTTAATATATAAATTTAAAAATATTATCTACACAAAAATGCTTGTCTGATATAGGCAATTGATTATTAAAGTTAATGTGAGATTGTTTGCCAGAAAAATTAATGGCAAAAAATTTGAATACATCCCCAAAAAGCAAAACGACCGCAAAATATTCGACGAAGCCGAATCTGATACCAAAAGAACGCAATCAATATATCTTCATAAGTACAATAAGTACATGCAAGGTTTATTTATGTAAAACTTTTGCTCGATTGAATTTTCCAGCCCTGAGCTATCGTGTTAGCAGAGATACACGAGCGAGACAGAGATTGAACTGGAGAGATAGAGGGTGTAACTAATGATAGGGAAGGAAAGCTGAAGCTAGTGGACAGAACATACATTACGTAGACATAGCAGTGGTTGGATGAATTTAGAGGAGCCAGTGTATAGGTCGCGGATGGCAAACATTTCATGGTAAATTGTCGTAACATTTTCTACTTAGGACGGCAAATAAATAATAGAGAATATGATATGAATATGTAGAAAGAATTTAAAATAGGCATAGAAAGTTAAATCGTTTTTGAGATAATTGATGAAGAGATTATAACGTTAAAAAATAGCAGATAACGCACGTACGCTATTTTTTAAAATAAATGAATAAAAACTTGAAAACATTATTATATATTAGGTCCTTACATATGAAATTGGCGTTTTGCCGTACTGGCAAATTTGATCTCAAATATCTTCTCTTTGGTTAAGAATTCCAAATCCAAATTTATACAGCTATTTACTCATGTATTTGTGTTTTGAAAATTATAATTGATTTGTTTTTATCTCAATTGTTTTTTTCTTTGTGTCACTCAGTTTACAAAATGAAAAACTTGAAATATCGCGTTATTTACGAGTACGAGTTCCACCGTGGCACCAGTGCTGCAGAAACGGCTCGAAGGATTAATGATGTGTATGGCGACGGTGCCGCAAAAAAAAAACACAGTGCGTTTTTGGTTCCAACGTTTTCGTTCTGGAAATTTCGACCTGCAGAACAAGCCCCGTGGACGGCCGGAGACCAAAGATGATAATGAAGAATTGAAGGCTATTGTGGAAGCGGATCCATCGCAAACCACATCCGAGTTAGCTGCAGGCTGCGGTGTTAGTGATAAAACTGTTTTAATCCACTTGAAGCAAATTGGTAAGATGAAAAAGCTTGAAAGGTGGGTACCTCATGAATTGAGTGAAGCAAATCAACAAACGCGCGTTGACTGCTGCGTTGCATTACTCAACCGGCACAATAATGAAGGGATTTTACATCGAATCATTACCTGTGATGAAAAGTGGATCCTGTACGATAATCGGAAGCGCTCATCGCAATGGCTGAACCCTGCCGAACCAGCCAAACCATGCCCCAAGCGAAAATTGACTCCAAAAAAGTTACTTGTGAGCGTTTGGTGGACTAGTGCTGGTGTCGTTCACTACAGCTTTCTTAAATCTGGCCAGACGATTACGGCAGATGTCTATTGTCAGCAACTGCAAACCATGATGGAAAAGCTAGCTGCTAAACAACCGAGGCTGGTTAATCGCTCTAGACCACTGCTGCTTCATGATAACGCTAGACCACACACTGCACAATAGACGGCTACCAAATTAGAGGAGCTTCAATTGGAATGTCTAAGACATCCACCGTACTCTCCGGACCTTGCCCCAACAGATTACCATTTTTTTCGAAATTTGGATAACTTCTTGCAAAGGAAAAAATTCAACTCCAATGGGGCAGTCCAAACCGCCTTCAAAGCTTTTATTGATTCCCGTCCGAATGGTTTTTTTAGTAAAGGGATCGATGAACTACCTATGAGATGGCAAAAGTGCATAGATAGCAATGGTACATACTTTTATTTAATAAATATATTATAATAAAAAAAAATCGGCTTTATGTTCCTCCTATACTAAATGCCAATTTCATATGTAAGGACCTAATATTACTCATTATCATTACTAGCTAAAAAATATAAAATTTCCATCAAATTAGTAAAAATTAGTAGTAATTCCAAAGCGATTATGGTATGGATGGATATGGTGATTACTTTGTGGTGCAACATGATTATTTTTATTTCCTTTAATATTAAAATTTCATAAATAAACACTATCAAAACACAATTATTCTATACCAGGATACTTTACAAGTACTTTTTACTTTCAAAGTATTTTTTAGTAAATTTTTCGCTGAATTACAAGCAGAAAGAAAGGATAATGATTTTAAGTCAAATAAATTCTCTAAAAATATTTAATTCAGAACTCGTTCATTGATATATTAAAAACATTATTTTTTAATCATTTTTCTAAAAATATTTTGACCAGTTGTAATCGACTTCTTTTTCATGCTGATATACTTAATGAATGTCTGTATTATCACGAGACTATAAAAGTAGAAGGAATTACAAGTAAGTGAGGATTTTTCAGCCCTTTGGACGTTTAAAAATAGATTGAAAATTACTAGAAGAGACTAGAATAAACAATGAAAATGCCGACTTGATTCGCAAATCGTTAAGAAACTCGAAAATGTATATAAACTGGATGAGATGAAGAGTTTATTGTGATAGTTTAGCAATCCCATAGAAACCAACGGCGACTAGAGCGAAGGGACCAGCGACCGTAAATTTAAACCAACCAGGCGTTTGAAAGTTAGTGCGAACATTCTGGAAAGACGAGTTGGTATAACGTGTTTCTCAGACGAGTAATTACTGCTATAATTACCCCCACCATAACTGTAGCCACGCCCTCGTTCAAAAGTTGATTTGTTTGCTAGAATAAGTAATGAATAGTTAGTATGCGTCCGTCCTGACGATGACGTGGTATCGAAACCGGTAGACGTAGAGTTACTTCAAATAATCAATACAAAGTTATTTAATTAATTAATAATAATAAAGATAATTTGAGCAACAGAACGCAAAAAGAAGTGCTGAAGTTGAGAAGTTAAATAAAATACCGGACACAAAATAAGAATCAAAATTTATAGGAAATTTCCCCTAAGAATAAGAATTTGGTACGTTACACGTTTTAAATAATTGTGAATAAGATTTGTGAATGCCTATTCAAGTTTTAAACACGAAAAACGTCTTTCTTAATCTAAATATAATGTAATTTTAAAATATTTGTAATATTGAATTCATCATGGATTTCTATAACATGAGAACCCTGGAACATACAAGAGCACGAGCTGATCAAATACTACTCTTCAAGTTACTTCAGGGACATATTGACTGTCCCAGCCAATTGGAGCTGGTTTCTCTCCACGCTCCATCAAGGCGAACCCGACAGTCCGTGCTCTTCCATGTACCCATAAGCAGAACCTCTTATGCACAGAACTCATTCATCCAGCGAACATGCAAAGCATACAATGACCACTTCAATGACATTGATATATTTAATACCAATATCTCAGCTCTTAAAAATCGTATTTAAACCGCTTATATTATATTACTAGTTTCTATATCTTCACCGGATTAACTGAGACCGACCATCATCATACACACACCACAGCCAAACTCTCATCACTCTTTAGACATACCCCCATATCTGTATATAACGTCACGCACAGAATACATACGCACTCCACTCAGCCAAAATCCCATACACCTCACTCCACTTCCCCCTATAACTCCCACTCCTATCCCTCTATTTAATATATGTTCTCTTTATTGCTTGATTTAACATTTTATGCCGTGGATCTCTATAATTGGTCTACGAATTACCCAATACGTTATGTATTATTATAATAAATTGTATACTGTTGAGATTCCCAAAAAAAAATAAAAAATAAAAATAAAAAAAATAAAAAAAAATCTGCAAAAGTTTAATAAAATGTTTTTTCTTGAATCTATTCAATATATAAACACGAGCATAATCATTTACAATCATCAAGACATTATAACTGTGTAGACAGGAAAAATCTTTTATATTTTGGTATTACGAACATTTCTTTCGTATCGTCTCGACACAGGTTGGCAACGAATGATAACGAGGCAGCATATAATGAAACATGTATTATGAAATGTCATTTATACCGCCAAACGCAATTTGATTTTGTAAATTATAATATTATGCTGTCGAAATAATGATCAACAACATTAGTGAAATAATATTACCTTGAACAGAATAGATTGAACAGAAACAATTGAATAATAAAAGAAGAATGGTCACGGTCCATACAAAATTACCCTGGCCCGACACGAAAGCGACCTATCTCAGTGTTTTCGTTATATTAAGTGTAATAAAAATATGTAATTTTTATTAATGTATTGTAACGAGCTGTTCGTTGACATTTGACAGTTCCATAGAAAAGTGTCACATGCGCAGAACGGCGGGCCGGTATGCCCAGTGGTTGAAATAAGAACTAACATGATTAATAAATAGCGAAGAAATGGAAGGGTTCTTACCCGAGTAGAAAAACAAAAGAGAGCTGTTCTTTTGTGTTTGAATGAAAAATAGCAGTAGTATTGCGTTGCGAGCGATTGTAAAATGTGAGAGATAATGTACAAGCGATAATAAAAGATTTATTTTACGAGTTGTGCCATTTCATTTTTCGAGCGAGCCACGCCACGTAACAGTATATTATAGATATCTCACAGAGACGAAACTGTATTTATTATGGGAAAGTAGGTATAGAAGTCATTTGGGTGTACATAGGACTTATGACCTATCTTTATGGTTGGCTTAAGTGATCACTATTCTGAATGTAATTTTTATATTCAATATTAGTGGCTAACATACCAATATATTGCTTTGTTTTTTTTTTAGACGTAGTATAAAAAGTTATTTTCACCCATTTCTAGTAGCATCCCATTGAGTTTACGCTCATTAGAAACGTCGATTGGTCCTACCTATCGCATTTGATATCAAGGGTCGGGTCTGATGATAAAAACATGTAGTATCTATTTGCGAAATGAGCCGCTGTGGCGAGCAGCAATAAGCCCAGGTAGTCGGCATTGCGATGGACGCGCGAAACAATATTCATGCCGTCTAACTCTTATTCCTTCAATCAGAGCGAGAATAATGATTTTAAAGTCAATTGATAGTAGTGATGGGTCCGCTCTGTACTCACTACTACAATGTAGTACTACACTACATTGAAGTGCACACTTCGCACATTATGATGTGTAGTGCACACTACAAACTACAAACACCAAAGTTATGAAAAGTATAAACTTCAAATAGTACACTTCATTTCAAAGCGAACACTACAAAATACACTTCAAAGTTATCGAAAGTATGAGAAATATATACTTTAAATAGTGCATTTTTTACGTGAAATTTTTGGAAAGTTTAGATATATGAAGAAATCTTTGGAATCTGTAACAACCCCCCCCCCATGGTTTGAAAATTTTTTGAAATCGAATGAAGAAAGATTTTTTTTTTAGGTCGCCAAATGTTACTTTGGAGAAAATATCGTCATTTATCGTAAATATTTTTGTCGTTGACCTTTTTTTTTTTTTAGCTCGCCAAATTTTTATTTGAGATAAAAATACTTCACTTCATTTAAAAATTTACTTGACTTCATTTCATTACTTCACTTCATTATTATTACAATTACTTCACTTCATTTATTTCACTTCACTTACTTCACTTCATTTACTTCACTTCAAGTAGTTATTACTACAATTGTAGTGTACACTTTGTAGTCTTCAAACTGGTGAACGTGTGTGTGTTGTAGTCTTCATTTTGAAATGTAGTTTTTCCCTTCGCTAATTGATACTAAATGCGATAGGTAGGACGTTTCTAACGAGCCTAAATTCGATGGGCTTGTAAGTAGAAATGGGTGAAAAATAACTTTTTTATACTACGTTAGGAGAAAAAACAAAGCAATATATTTGTTTGTTAGCCACTGACATTGAATATAAAAATTACGTATTTTTATTACAATTAATATAACAAAAAAACTGAGATAGGTCTCTTTCGTGTCAGGCCTGGGTCACAGACGACCATTCTTCTTTCATTTACATATATTCGACTATCCTGAACTATTAAATAGACTAAAATTCCATGTTCCCTGTAGATCTCGTAGACACAACCCAGTCTTTCACATTGATTTTACCTCATCTAACCTATCATCGTAATTCATATTTCTTAAGGGTATGCGATGCATTCAATAAACTGATAAGATTATTGGATATTGATCTGTTTGAGTGCAGCCATACAAGATTAAGAAAAATTTTGAGTGCTGAATTTTTTTCCACGTAATAATTAAGTTTCTTTGTCTTTTGTTTAAATTTTTTATTCTTTCTTTCTATATAATTTTTAATATGCCTTAGTCATTCATAAATATTTATCATTACTGACATATTTCTAAATGTGGAGACCTGTAATTGGCCATCTATATTGTATCAATGTTTTCTATGCTTTTTTTTTGTGCTGTTGGTCTTCCATAAACATTAAATAAATAAATATATTTAAAAATATTTAAGTGAAAAACAAATTACTAAATTAATCCTTTATCAGCCATGAGTCCATCATTGAAATTCTCTGAAGTAGCCAATCGTAAGAGGATTTTTAGACCAAAAAAGCTGGTCACTTTTATACCGATTTCAAATACCAAGTCATTCCGCCAAATACCAAGATTATTCCGAAGAGCATGAAAGTAGATCAGCTTGGTTTGCTGAATCGCTATTGTATTTACCCACCTGCTTATTTTAAGCAAAACATTTCAAGATCTACTTATAGATACTAAACACGAAACACCATTTCTCGGTAGCCATTTTACAATTTTATAAAACTTCACATTAAAAGTTGTCGAATCTGCAAAATACAGATTTTCGTTTTATTATCTAAAAATCTTCAACTTAATTAATATTTTTGGATAATATTAAAAAAGTTGAGTTTACGTTACAAAAAAAGGAAATATAAAGGAAAATGACATTTTCTTTCAACATTATCCGAAGATGTAGAGTAAATTGGATAGTTTAGGATAGTAAAATGGAAACCCGTTTTTTGCAGATTCGACAGTATATTGTAATGGGACGTGGATTCGGGAGACAAATAAAAATACTGGAAATTAATTTAGTTTCATTTATTACCAAAGAAAGTCACCGAACACGAGTTAAATTGTAGCACCGTTCGTAATTTTACGATCGTCCCCCGAATATTTTACACACTTTTATTGAAATGTTCCTTAATTCGCACTAAGTAAAGCTGTCTCTATCGCTTAGATCACTTCTCTTAAATTATGTTTAATATTCGCTCGTAGAAACTACTCGCCACGGTATTCTTCCTTTATTCCGCTGGTATCACTGGTAATCGCACTGCGTTTGCTCGCTTACTAATATCGCGTGTTGTAATATTACGAATCACTGATCACACTACTTTACTCTAGGAAGATGTCGCACTTGTTGTTGTTACTGAATGAACTGCCGAACCCACGTCGCGTGACGTGGGGTCGGCCGTTTTATAAATAAATCCTTCAAAAGGTTTGTTCTGGAGGTAACGAGAAGTCTGTAGAGTGTTCTAGATAGAGAATGCGGTCATGCCTGATTGACTCCACATTGCGTGACGTTGTTTGGTTGCTATACAGGTTCCGTAGGTAGGTATGCACATAGTCTTGCTACAATATATAGGGACTGTCGATATATATACAGGGTTATTTGTAAAACATTAATAACCTCGCAGGGCTATATTCCTGCCTTGATTATGAGTCGAAAATGTTCACGCTATTATGACCTAATATCAATAGTTAAGGAGATATGTGACATCAAAGTTTGCATTTTTTTTTCAATATCTACGACTTATTTTTTGTCAAACGTTGGACTATCATTACAGTAACTCATATCCATTACAAAAAATTCATTCGTTTCAATACAAGTTAAATAAAATGATAAAAACCTTGAAAAAATTCCAATTGGAATGTTTTCCAATTGGAATTCGAAGGTTTTTATTTTTTTATTTGACTTGTATTAAAAAGAATGAATTTTTCATATTCGATATAAGTTACTGTAATGATAGTCCAATGTTTTACAAAAAATAAGTCAGAAATATTGAAAAAAAAATGCAAACTTTGATGTTACATATCTCCTTAACTATTGATATTAGGTCATAATAGCTTGAACATTTTCGACTCATAATCAAGTCAGGAATATACTCCTGCGAGGTTATTAATGTTTTAAAAATAACCCTGTATATGTGTAAAACATAAATAAAAATATTATAACATAAATAAAGTTTTCAGTAAAATATCTTAGAATTCATATTCACTTTATGCACGTCATATAAAAATTCTATTTTAAATTCAATAAAATTATTCGATATCCAATATGTCAGGGAATTTAAATTTATTGAAAGAACTACTGCGACTACATATGCATTCCGTCCAAGTTTATTGATGTTAAATGCAAATAGTTGGTACGGATTCATATCTTATTGAAAATTTATGACATTGTGAATTTCAATGTCGAGCGTTTCATAAAGCAGAATTTATACGTAGAGCTTTTCATGCTTTTCGTGAAAGAAAAAAAATGGTCGAGCGATGCGATTTTTACAAACGCTGCCTTAACGTTTAGAGACACTTAAATACTTTTAAAAGAGAACTTGTAGAACTCAAAAAGTTCTATAAATAAGTCGGCGATGACATATATCTATATGTTAAGGTTAATACACAAATTGATAATATATGACTAAAAGTTACTATTAATCTACGCGCGCGAAGCCGCGGAACAGCTGGTAAAAGATAATTTTAAAGTAAGGTTAGCTAATTAACGTATATTATAGATATCTCACAGAGTTGAAACTGTATTTCTTATACTTATACCACTCTAAGGCTAGCTAGCCTACCTCGATACAGGTTTGAGTTAGAAATGACAGGGTGACAAGCATCGGTGATTATTCCCGAAACGTTTGAATGTAATTGGTAGCTATATTTAAACACCGTCACGCCACCGGCTCTGGCTGGAACGCCACTCGCTGCCACACCACTGAGTTGGCAAGTGCTGTCGTGTAACAATTTGCCAACTAATTCTGAATCCCGTGTAAGGGAATGGAATTGAGGAGGCGTTCCTCTTAGATTTTATGGTAATTTAACTATATTCAAATGCTGCGACAATAACTGACTTTAATATATTTTAAATTATTTATAGCTTGTTTGATTGAAAATGTCATACTTAGTGTATTTCTGATCTTTTTTTGTAATATTTCCTAGCTAATAAGGCTTATTGGTGGGAGACTTTCATGTCCGTCCGTAACTTTTGAGGCCTTTTTAACCGTTATGTTACTACCCGGAATTTTTCACACTAGTTACTACCCAGGGTACCTGGGTACTCTCTCTACCTGGATAGACGTTCCCCCATGCATTATTTTGTTTTGTATATCACAAATTGATATTGAGATAATGATCAAATAGCCTGCTAGAAGGTCGCTGCTTCTCATAATGATATCCGTATCCTTCCCTTATGTATCATCTCCCCTTTTGTAAGACCAACTCAAAATAAAACTCCTGTATGTACAGATCCACAAATTCATTTAACACAAACTATCACCACATTGACATTTTCAACGCAACAATAAGAAACATAAAACAAACAATATCTACACTACCGCACCCAAACTAATTTGTACATTATATCTTCCCTTCTCCTCCCATCCCACATTCCCCTTCACCCTCTCCATTCGCTATTAATGCATGTTAAAGTAAATTTTTAAATTCAGTGGAAAATTTTTAAGATTGTTTTGCTGTCAACTTTTCCCAAAACAAAATAAATAAATAAATAAATAAACACACAAATACACACACTCACACAAACTCACTATTGGACATGTTTTTTCTTATTTTTTATCGATTGTATATATGTGTTTTCTTGTAATTGGCCCAAAACTCTGTACATCAATTATTGTTTTTTTTCAAGATTGATTAATTATATGGCTGTAAGAAAACCAATAAATGAAAATAAATAAATAAATAAATCCCTGTAAACCTGATTTTTATCAGTTTGCTTGACATTGAGTAGTACATTTTAACTGAATTTTTCATTTATATCTTCTTTTATTTATTCTTCAATTCTAGCTACCTCAGTAAAGTGCGGACATGTCTCGTGTGCAATTTATTTATTATATATTTATAACAGTGATAATTTATTATATGTTATATATTATATTACAGTTAAAATTTATTTTATGTTTACAACATTTAAGTTTTCATCAACTTTTTTCAAATTCACTAAAACTGCATAAATTATAACTGTAATATGTTATGAAATAATATTCTTGTGTTCTTATAAATATTTTCATGTTCATTGAAATCAAAGATATAATTTAATTATATTATATTTTTTTGATGGAGCGCTTCTGAAAAAAGATTGCTTACTTCAATTACTGTGTAACGATAGGATCTTAGATACAGATGATTTTTTGAATAGCGAAAACAAATATTGGATTTTAGAATGGACTGATAAAAATGAATATTCGAATAAAGAAGGTGACGATGTAGATTCAGCAGAAGATATGGACTATATTGCATCACGCGAAAAATAAGAAAGGATAATATTGAACCACCGACATCTGCCCAAGATCATTTCCGGGCTAGCAATCAAATGATATGGCATAAAAATCCACATATTCATTATAAAACTACGTCGCATAATGTAAGGCAAAGAAGTGATCTACATAGATCAAGAAAAGCATTATATTAGTATTACATTCAAATGTGTTTTTACACCAGATATCGTCGATACTATTGTCCGTCACACCAATAAAGAGGCCAGGAGAATATATTATCATGAATACAACGAATATGATCGTACTAATAAACCACATTGGAAGGATTTGACTTCATCCGTGTTAAATGCATTCGTGGGTATTCTGATAGTGTATGGTGCCGATTATATAAATACAGATTATATTTTTGATTTGTTCAAATGTAATTTGTACCTAGTATCGAGCGTCGAATTTGAATATGAGGGAACACCGATTGAATGAAATATACACCGGAAAATTAACATCTGGACGAGAAACTCACCAAGGTGAAAGAGAAACTTACCAAGGACATTTTTTCATATTATTTAGCACGACATATTATTTTATCTTGGATAATGGCAATTGTTGGAACATCGAGACGAAATAAAATGTATATACCGGCGAAAATAAAGGAGACTAAAACTCGATCCAGTCATTTATTATTATTTAGATCCAATGATAATGTTAAAATATGTTCTTATGTGCCAAAAAAACTAAGGAAGGTTATACTTTTATCATCAATAAAACGAAATCTGATGGTGAAATTTATGTCTATCATTGAATGAGAATATCAATACCGTATGGGTACCCTGGTACCCTGGGTGGTAATCAGAGGACTAGACAAGTTTAAGGTCATATAAAATACCTTTTTAAAAATAAAATTACATCAAACAATACATAAATCCCTTTCAAATATCTCAAATAATGGGGATCCGGGCGTACAAAAGCATCAAGGCTTTATGAATAAAATTATTTTAACTTGAAGTCGGAAATGGATACCCGGATGCCCGGGTAGTAACGTAAGGGTTAACCTTGACAATGGCACGTGATACCGTGTCGAAACGTCGGCCTAGGTCTTCTCAGGGAAACCATTTACAGGAAACGCGAGATATTCCAGAAACTACTTTTGTTCTATATATATATATATATATATATATAATATATATATCTATATATAGATAATTATATATATATATATATATATATTATCTATTATATATATCTATATATATATTCTATCTATCAATTAAGTTTTCGCGGTAAAGATGAAGGATTATTTTCTAGGATAACCCGCGTATTGTAGTCTTGAGAAAGACTGTTATATTGTACCCAACGTTTTGGACAGATAGCACTGGCCATTTTCAAAGGGATTTTTGTGCCTTGTATTTCGAGTTCTGTTTTGAATTGATGGCAAGCACACCCGTTCACTCCAGAAGTCGAGATCCAAGTGAAGCCAAAGACAACATACCTTTAGAATCTCACGGCGTTTATCAAATACCTTGCGCGAACTGTGATAAGTGTTATATCGGCCGGTCTAACAGAAAAATATCCTGCCGCGTGTCTGAGCATAAAGTAGATGTTAAAAATAAAAAACTAACCTCATCCTTAGTTCATCATGTCCTTACGGAAGGACATAAAATAGATTTTAATAATGCCTCAACCATCGCAAATATTAATATCGAAACATGCAGAATATACAGGGTAGCAATAGAAATACATAAAAATAAAAATAACATGAATTGCCGCGACGACGCGATCCGAATTCCTTATACTTGGAAATCCATTCTTAATGACTGTAAAATCTTTTCAAAATCAGCCCCTAATAATCCGATTCCAAGTACAGACGCAGTAAATGAACATATTAATATAACTAACAATAACGTAATTTCCAACAATAATATAAGAATTACCAGGTCACAAAGTAAATTCAGCAATTAGCATCGCATTAGGCTTCACTTGGATCTCGACTTCTGGAGTGAACGGATGCGCTTGCCATCAATTCAAAACAGAACTTGAAATACAAGGCGCAAAAATCCCTTTGAAAATGGCCAGTGCTATCTGTCCGAAACGTTGGGTACAATGTAACAGTCTTTCTCAAGACTACAATACGCGGGTTATCCTAGAAAATAATCCTTCATATATATATATATATATATATATATAAGAGGTAAATTTTCTCGGTTATCCCGCGTCAGTTGGTCCTGAGAAGGACCGCTGTACTCCCAACGTTTCAAACAGATCACACAATTCATCTTCAGGGGGGGGGGGTGACTTGTCACTGAAGTGTCGCTCTTACACGTTTGCGAAAACACGTTGTTTAAGGCCGACAGCTCAGAGCCAAGTAAATTTAATTCGAAAAATTTGGTAGTCCTTTGTTTACATTGCTTCTAGAAAATCTATCTGTTTTTGGGGAGTTTGGCACGAATTGCTAGTATTAAATAAAAATGATGATTAACACATAATAAAAGATTATTCACAATAATCGATACTTTCTTCTTCACATAAATGAAATCGTTTATATGTCACTTCTATTGAAGCTGTGAAATGAAAATATGTGTCTAATATCACTATAATTCGCTTTCCATATTCAAACAATGCTACACATCTGATACCATTGACGCGAGTCGGTATATGCGAACAATCTCAGTACATGGTTTATGTTCATACGTATGTTGTCGATTTGGCTCCAACTGTGGCAAATATTGCATTAATGCGACACGACGCAAATCATCCAAGGCTCATCCTCTTGTTCTCTCTGTACCCACCACACTTCCTGCCGCGTATCTCACACAAAGAGGAAAATGGGTACAGCCACTAATTCTGAAGTCACACAGTTCAATTTCGTATTAACTTTTAAAGTCATGAACGAAGTGATTCATTTTAGTCGCACAAAAACAATGTAAAATTTAACACAACTTAAATATTATAATCAATTAAATAAATTATAAAAGAATATTTTTGAGTTTGTTCAAATCTTTCAGAACAGTGGATTTATGTCACAGAGACATTATTAATCAATTAATGTATATTATAGATATCTATAATATACATTAATTGATTAATAATGTTTCTGTGACATAAATCCAGCACTGTTCTGAAAGATTTGAACAAACTCAAAAATATTCTGAATTGTAAATACTGGTAAAAAAAGGAATTTAACAAAAATTGGAAATAATATTTCCTGGCGTATCCTAGTGAAATGCTAGTAATTCGGATGAATTTCGTTACACAATAAAGTATATTGCTCTCAAATTCCGTAAAATCAATTGTAGATTTTCTCATTAGCGACATCTGTGGGGATTTAGGGGAATGAAAATGGCTTTGTACAGGCCGCATGGAAAGGCGGTTACAACTCATATGTGAAAGCTTTCCACGCAATTTGAACATATATATAACTTCCAAAAAATGAATAAGCATGGTATATTCTATCATGGGTGGAAATGGCGAATGTTACATTGTGTAAAGTGATCACTTAAGTCAACCATAAGATAGGTCATAAGTCCTATGTACACCCAAATGACTTCTATACCTACTTTCCCATAAGAAATACAGTTTCATCTCTGTGAGATATCTATAATATACATTAATAAATTATAAAAGTCTCACGGAAACGTGTATGAGCCTTTGTAGAGTGGTCAAGGGCTAGTGACCTAAATGAGCTTGCGTGATCAATGAACATAATGAAACGTTCACCAATACCATCGTAAGAAAATACACACATTATGTAATTTTTCAAAGATATATATATATATATCGAGGGTAGAAAGCCAAAAGAGCGTTAGTGATGGTTTCGAACTTTATAAGAGAGCAAAATAATGTTTTGTCAGTCAGATTTTGTCAATATTTTATTATTATACGATTTCTATATTTGTTAATCCAAAACATATACGGTAAACGTTTAAAAAAAATAAAAATATTGACAAAATCAGATTGACAAAACACTCTTTTGCTCTCCTGTAAAGTTCAAAATAATCACTAACGTTCATTTGGCTTTCTTACCCCGATATATTCTAAATCAGTCATATATTCGAGTGGATAATGCTAGAGATATATATGGTCTTTCCCATAAAGACTTCTATAATTTATCCTAATTAATAATTATCCCTCTATAGACAAAATCCAGTAAATTTGTTCTCAGAACATACATATAAAAAAAAGAATTTCATAACAAATCAGATAACATTGAAACTATACAAAAGCCTACGAGAGGGAATACAATAATATTTCTTTACGAAAAATGCAATCCTGGCGCTTTGGATGAATTTTATGTAAAACGTGCTATTTTAAATTGTGGGTGTCAGAATGGTTCATTAAATGTGCACACGTGGAATGCATTACCGAACGGTACACGAGCATCAATGTGCATATATTTAGATTGATGGTGTCGTTGACGCAGAATCTGTACAGCACCTTTCAGAAAAAGTCTATAAAAATTTCGTGCAAATTTATTGACTAGTTTTATTTTGATAGCTGTTGAAAGTGGGTAAGTTTGTAAACATGTCAATTGAATTTATACAAAATACCTTTAAGAAAATGTATTTCCGTCAACTATGACCGGGTTTGCTCATAGTGGAACAAAACAGGAATGACAACTTTGGAGCACTATTTGGACATGTTAATGCGCAATCCAAAAAACTTTCTGCAGCCTTCCGTAAATGTTTACTAAACACGGATACATCACTTTAACTTTACCCCAGAAATGAAATAACAGTGAAAACAGTGGATCTCACATGGCGATTCTGCCCTAAAGAAGGTAAACATGGTTTCATCGGCCGGAAAGGTCTTGGCCACGGTTTTTTGGGTTTTGTGATGAGTCATCTTCACAGACTATTTGGAAAAAGAGCAGTACTTTGCTGATTCATTGGAACGATTCGAAAATAGATTGATGAAATTTTTTTCTTCCCCATTTGGGGAAGAAAAAAGTGTTCTCTTTCCCCATTATAACGCATCAGCTTAGTCGGTCGAATTACAATTTTAATTGCTACTTTATCCACCATATTATCCAGATGTGGCCATTCGTGTAATTTTTTATGTTTTCTAACATAAAGTCGTTACATGGAAAGCGTTTAATTCAAACGAGGTAGGTAAGAATAATTTTTTTGTATGGCTTAAAAAAGTTAAGGAATAAAGCTTGACAAACATTACTTAGCTGAAAAGTGTTAAGCTGAAAAGAGATAACGTTGAGAAATAAATAATATTAAATAAAAAATGCATTTACGGGCACAAATAATGCAGAAGAGAGGCTAACCCGGTGTAAATGAAATTCATAAAATGTAAGAGACCTGTTGAAAAATTCGTATTTTATTGAAATTCTCCAATATTTAAAAACGTAATTTACTTATTGTTAAGCAAATAAATGTATATACCTATATATTATTATCATACTTTTTTGGTATCGTTACCGGAATAATTAATAATAATTATAAATATTCATGATTCTCCTCCCTGCGCTTACATAACTTATTAATTTGAGATTTTTAATAATATTGTCGGGTATGGATTACAAATGTTGAGTTCAACTCGCCCCCGTCTCGATATTTTATTTTCAAAATATCCACCGTCCGTGTTGACCTCAGTGTTGAACTCAATAAACATCCAAATCCGAAATGATTATACATTCAACCCTACACGTGAAAACGTCGAAAAATTTCTCTTCTTAATCAATTTGGTACAGTTTTCAGCTAAGTTTAGAGGCTGACTCAGATTTTGAATGGGCGCACGTTGCCCCTATACGGTCACAGCAGATGTTACCTCCACTAGACACTCACTGTTCGACATTGTGATCGGAATACTTAGGATCGTATTTGTGGAATATTACATATTTTGAGATTTTCATAAGGAAGGATCCGGATTAGAGTAAGGGTAACTTATCAATATGATATAGAGTTTACACATCTACAAACTATAATGTTTTTTTTTGCGAAACAATCTACCAATTTTAACTTTTTTATGATTCAGAATGCAGCGTAATTTGGATTATTTTGATGTTGTATTCATTGTATAAACGCATCAAGTATTAATATTTTGATATACATATTATAGACGATGGTAATAAAATCAAAACCGCTATTATAAATATAACTAGTGTTTGAATATATTATATCCTGAAAAATCTGTAAGTTTTATAATTATTAACAAGTAAATATAATTATAAAAAAATTAGATCAACTTTGGAATTTCCACTCTAGTTTAATTTCGTGTAATGCTTAGTGGCTGTATTGTTTCGGTGTTCGTCAATTTTTTTTATAGAGATGCGAACACGGTTTACGCGTCGCATCAATATTTTTATTACTTTCAAATTAAGCTAAATGCTTGTGCTATGAAAGTAGAACTAACGTGCTGTTTTCTTAGAATGGAGCTCAAACCACCGACTCTTGCATCACTAGGTGAGAGTCATAACCACTACACCAAAAAGCTACTCGTATAATATATAACATAATCTTGTGAATAACAACATGAGTTTTATCTTTTAATGGAAACCATCTTAGCAATAAGAATTGGTCGCCAATTATCTTACAAATTACACTGTATGTATGAAATAAAATTTGAAAAAACCTACACCTACACACTTCAATAATATTTTCAAATTGTACAGTGATGTAAAGTTCGTATAAAATTTATTTAAAAAATCTTAAGTTTATATTGAACTTTGTTTTACATACCTATATAAATACTTGAGTCAATATATTTCAATATTCATCATATATATATTTTTTGCTTACGAAAAATAAAATTTAATATAAAGTTGTTTCAATATATTATTTTTTATATGTAGATATTTATAAAGTTCATGATAATTTGTTCAAATAATTATTAACAACTTACTTACGTCAAACATTTAAAATTAAAAAACCGTCTAATATTAAAATTTTATTACCATTAGTAAAGTTGTTATTTTCCTGGTAGTACTTGCTGTTACGTCTTGCCTTTATTCTCTTCAAGTATCCTTTGGGGATGCGGTTATTTATGAATCACCATTCTATCAAAACTTTACGCCTGATCTCAAATATATTCATCTCTTCATCATCAACTAGCGAAAATATTTTTAAAATGAGATGAAACAGAGGGTGGATGGTTTTTCAATAGTTGAAATCTTATGTTGATTAACTTATTTTAAATAAGAAGAATAAAAAATTTCAATCAAAAGCAAGTAAACCATAAACAAACATGTAAGCTGCATAAAATATGGATGGCAGAGACGTAAAAAATTACTAAATTAAAGGATATTTCTTTGAGACAGAAAAAAAGATAATGCTCTTATTTAGAAATAAAATATCTACAATGTACCTCTATACCTTATTCGAAAAAAAACGTTTCTTGTAAAAATGAGAGCAAATTATAGAAAAAATAATATTTCTTAAAAAAATACTAACGATTTTTTGAAAAAATGGTTAATCAGATTAGAAATCTATATATTTCATTTTACATATTGTATTTCTGAATATATACACGACCCTTTATTCTGTCTCGAAACAACGTGCACCGGGGAAATTCGCATGTCAGTCACGGAGGAGGAGTTTTACGGAAAAAGACATAACGCGGCCATTAGCTGTTTTATTTTAAATTTTCCGATAAAATCATAGTTTAATTTCTTTATAATTCGATAAGTTCTTTAATGAGCGCCAATATTTTTTTGTAATTGTTAATTATCTCTTTGTAAAAAATACACAATCAAACGTAAACGACCGGACATGGTGCTTGAACCCCGGGCCGCCAAAAAGATGCTATAAATATATACGAGGCTTTTAGCAAAGACGTAAACCAATTACAGTTACAGATAATTTCTACATAAATTTTATTCTGCCAGGGTGATGAGACCCTTAACAATCATGGAAAACTGATGAATTTAATATGTAGTGCTTGAGCTAACATTGGAAATATCACGATTATCCAGGCATACAGGAGTATCTAAATAGTAGAACTTGGTTTTATATATAGATTATCGACTTTATGTCTGCAAGGCATATTGAACACCACTACGGTGATTGTAATGTGGAATAACTTATGGTCCCAGAAAAAGTACATGGCAGGGAAACAGGGTTAAGGTTAAGGTAAGGGTGAAGGTCTATTGGTTGAGATGCTCATCTACTGATTCAGTGGTTAGGTTAGGTTAGGTTAGTTTAGGTTAGGTTAGGGGTTCGAGATTCATTCCAAAAGACCGGAAAATAAATCATAATTTCTTTACATAAGCGTTTAGCTGTGTTTCGAAAATAGTAAGAATATTAATGTTATACGTATTCAGATCTCTATTTACGGAGGAATACCTAACGAAGCGCGAAAAAAGGCAATATTTGTGAATTTTTTAAAGAAAACCTTTATAAATTATGGTATTGGTATAATTTCTATATAAAAGTACATAATTTTATGAATATTTTTTTTTTATAAAAAAATATTCAACATTGGCGGAAAATTCTTGGATTTTGTCGACTGCCGAAAAAAAAATCCTCCGCGGTGACCACTCCCATTCTATCTGTAATCATCAGAATAAAAAAAAACATGACAAACTGACACTATAATTTAGTTAAAGACGTAGGGGTTTTCGATAATATAGATTTTTGACAGAATGGCGGGCGTTTGAATTTAAAATATCATTTTTTAGGAAAAAAATCGTGTTTATAATGCCAATAAAAAAAAAACTATGTCACTTTAAAAATCCTGCAACAAATACTAGATAATTATGTTAAAATAACCACTAGAAATTTCAAGATTATCAGTTTAGTGGTTTCCAAGATATTTTGGTCACCGATTTTCTAAACATGAAAACGGGTTTGGAAATTGAGCAATGAATATATCGCGAAATCTTTCAACTTACATAAAATCATCGATTCCATGTAAGTCCATAAGTCCTCCAACTTGCTTAGAATTCCCGTATCATCGAGCACTCATCACAAACATAATAGAAACAGGTTTTATGTTACTATTATGAAAGAGCCCGACTGGCAGCTACCTGCGTGTAGCGCGGCGCCGTGCGCTATGGCGCGTAATCAACAATGAGATGCCACTATAATCAGCTATAACATTGTTATTTTTTAATTTGTGCTTGAAATTTTCACCTGACAATCTTACGATCTCAAGCTTTAAGAAAATGTTATAATTTAGAAACCATTTTTTTCGAAATATATAGGTAAGTATTCCCCCTTAAGAAGAAAAAATATAGTATTGAGCGCCACACGCGTGAAAACGTGAAACATAATAATTCAGTATTTTTAAGAACCGAAGCTAATTGTGCGTATGAATATAACGAAATTGACAAACACATATATAAATACTGGGCTTTAAAAGGAATTCAAAATTTTAAAATATTGATTAAATAATTCGGAAGAATATTATATAGGTATACATTAAAAATAATATTGCTTAATACGTTACGAGCTGCAAAATCTGTATGCCTATACTATTTCATGAGAAGGACAACTAATGTCTCTAGCATATTCTCTTAAAATATATGGAAGGTTTCAATTTGAAACATGCATATATACAACATTCAAAAATTTGATAATATATGGATGTTCTTACGATAGAATTGGCGAACATTGCATTATGTAGAGTGATCACTTAAGCTAGGTCATA
Organism: Agrypnia vestita; assembly: GCA_016648135.1. NCBI lineage: Eukaryota > Metazoa > Arthropoda > Insecta > Trichoptera > Phryganeidae > Agrypnia > Agrypnia vestita. The sequence goes on from JADDOH010001942.1 coordinate 43,994, forward strand.
CAGGTTATAAGCCCTAGGCCATTGTATTAAAGACTTCCAGATACGTTCTTCATATAAATAGCATCGTCTCTGTGAGACATTTTTATTTTATTTTAATTAAAAAATATATTTTATAATAACCACACTTTGATGAAAATATCGAAACAAAATGAATTGTGCATGTCTTCCGAGTCAGAGTTTAAGAAACGTCTCCGCTCTTCCAGTCAATGAACACCTCGCGAATGGTGCACTAAATATTTTGCCGTTAAACTTCCTCCCCTAACCGTGAAATGGTGCACCCAGTCAGCAGTAAAGAGTGCGCGGTGACACCGCAGGACAATAAAAACCTTTGTTCACCGCACAGTTTTAAAAACGGGTGTGAATTCTCCCGCAGTTCACCTACCCGATCCCTCAGTTCTGAAACCACCCCATGACTCGATCTCTCGACTCAGTGGATCATCCCCCACCAGAACCTAGTTAAAAAACCATTTCATCTCTTTGTCCCGACTCTCGGAAAGATATCGTGAAACCATCCTTTAGTCTATGTGGAAAATGTTGATGTGCGCCTCGCTATTGCGCGGAATCAAATTTCCGCGATACCGCGTAAAAAGGTCGCTTCGAAGATTCTAATAAATGAATATTCCCGCGATGTGTTTTCATATTTCGCTTCCTTTCGCAAAGGTGGCCTCAAAACGTGTGAAATGTGATAGCGTTTCGCGGCACGACATAAAAATGTGCAGTTTAAAATTTTTTGCTAGTTTGTTTGGCTTGAGAATGCTTTGTAATTTTTATACCTTCGGCTTCGGGCCGTTGAAAATAGTAAAACAGGGCTCCGCTTCATTTCGTTTGGTAGCAGGTGTGTGTAACAGCGGGCCCGCGCGCATGACTACTAGCAGAGAAGAAATTTTACGAGACGTCTCAGAATTTTAAAAATAGTTGGCGAAATACTTCGCGTAGGTTTATCAAAACTGAATTTCATTTGGAAAAAATCACGATTAAAGCTGCCTTTCAAAATATTTGAATACATTTTAATACCTTAAATATATTTTTTGCGCATCAAGCTCATATAAAAGCTTGTTGATAATATCCAAACAAATGTATAAAAAAAATTAAGTCAATTACACGATCCTCTAGATTTGAGGTGAGAGAGATAAGAAAGAAAAAGTAAAAAGTTTAATAATTAATGGGGAGGAAAGGGGGATGACAGATGGGATGGGTTAGGTTAGGTTAGGTTAGGTTATTCATATAGATTTGAGAAACAAATTTATTGCAAAACAAGTAAAATAGGAATAATATATACAGAAGCAATCGAAAATAACTGAGTCTGTAAAATTAGCCATTACCACGGATTACAACTAGAATTTTAAATCATCTTCTTCATAAGAAAAGTATTATTTAAGTAATATTTTTTTTCCAGAATCTGTACAGCTAAAAAGCTGATAAAAATAAGCAAGATAAGATGAAGATGAAGCATATTAACACACTTACAAGACATTTCCACACGCACGTACGAACGGCGGTGAAACTAATATAAAGAGAAGTTGGAGAGAAGAATGGGATGACAGATGGGATGGGTTAGGTTTTAATATTTGTGTATTGCATAAAATAAATAATTTATAAATAATCGTGTTCCTTTTAAAATAGAAATACGTTTATTTTAAAAATTTAAAGAAAAAAATATGAACTCATAAAAAAGTTGAATTTACAAAATCTTTTTCCATAGCCACTTTGTAATAATTCCTGAAAATAGTCGGTTGCTCTCTACGATATCCGGATCTGGGCAAACCTCCAACAAAGGCCACCACTTGTCTAAAAATCGTCAAATCAGCGCGAGCTGACCCCAGATGCACTCCACTTCACAACCTTAGATTATATAAACAAACTTTTGTAAATTTTATTGTAAGTAAATGTGAAGAATAGCATTTAAACAAGAGAAAACACGTTTTAACTTCTGTGTGTCGGTGATGTAACGTAGGTCTACCTGTCGTACAAAATATGAAATATCTACCTTATTTACGAAAACTAAAACGTCACATTTTTTGTAATCATTGAATAGACATTTTCACACCAAAATTGCTAAATTAAACTGTTAGGAATGTACGGATTTTTTAATAAAAAAATATTTATTCATAACTCTCGTATTTTCGGCCAGTGTGTAAGAGAGAGCAGTATATTGTGCATCGCAGTTAAATCGAGCAAGAAAGAGCACGACAATACCATACATTTCATGTAGGATAGAGATGGCGGTTGCTTGGGTTTCGGCGAAAGCAAAATGATTTAGAAAGAGTACGATAGAGTCGGGTAACACGTGATAGACAAAGACGGAGTGCATGCGACTGAAGCGAGCAGGCGACTGCGTCGTTGTTAGGGATGGGTCGTCGACGTATTTACCGTCGACGAAACGAGACCGTCCACGTCCATCCATCGACGAGACGATCAACTAGTTGAATTCGTCAACTAGTTGACGCGTCAACTTCGTTACGCGGACGTCGCGGACGTTTATCTAAACATCGGGACGATAGTCAACTGTCTACGGTTTGACGCGACGCTGCTCGACGGCACAACCGTTGGTTATTTTTATTACGTTAATTTTTAAAATTTAAAGAAGTTCGAAGGAATGTAGTTTCGGGGAAAGTAAAACCGCTACTTGTGCTTATATGTAAAAAGAAATATTTTATTATTTATTTGTTTATAGGCTTTTACATATTGTTTTATATACTTCTTTCTATATATAATAAAGAAAGAAGTAGGTATACACAACAATATCAGGTGTAAGCAGTAAAATATAAATATAAACTACATATATAAGCAGTGAAAGTATCGGGTATAAGCATTTAAATATGAGTATAAAAATTAAAAATATAAAGTACAAAGCAATGTGTGTATAAAAAAATATATTAGATACACATTATTACATGTGTACAGGGTTATTTTTAAAACAATAATAACCTAGCAGGACTATATTCCTGCCTTGATTATGAGTATTATTTTTTGTAAAACGTTGGACTATCACTACACTAACTCAAATCGATTACGAAAAATTCATTCGTTTCAATACAAGTTAAATAAAATTATAAAAACCTATACATTTATTTATTATCTATAAATTTATAAATAAATACATAATTTTAAAATACTTTACATTTGAGATGTTATCTAGAAATTTATTGAAGAATACATCTTTCAAAGTCAGACTTTCACTTTGTGGTGACATTATTAATAAATAAATATATCTGTATTATTTGTCAACTTTAGTTTAAGGCTCAATTTGAGAAAAGGAACATTGTTCCTGTGAAACATGTAAAAAACTAATAAAAAGTGTAAACAAAATTATAATAGATTTATTTTTTTTTTATCTACAAAGTTGAAAATAGGGAATTTATAATAAAAATTAATTAAACCTAAATTCAAGATTATATTACATATACAATAATTAATGTTGGACTCCTGAATAAGGACCATAGTTAGGTATAGAAATTTTTATTCCCTACAAGTTTGTTTATCATTTATATGCTAAAGTTGAAAAGTAAGGAAATAACACAATAATTAAATTTTAGCATCCCTTTTAAGGTAAATATATAAGAAGTCGAGATCGATCGAATAAAATATTGATTTTAGAAAAATATCTAGCCGGCCTATTAATTAATAATAGTTCAATAAAAAATAAAATAATTAAACAGAATTGTTTTATTTTATACAGCGTAAAATTGGGAATTCGCCGAATCGTCGCACGTGACATCACAAAAAATCAAGTAAAAAAATAATAGATAATAGCTTATTAAGCCTATCTCGCCCTACGCATGTATTCAAATTTCAAATCTCTAGTCATAGTTCAGATTCACACAGATCTGCACTCTATGGTAGTGTACTTTAGAGTTGAAATGAAATTACCCGTCGAGCCGTCTATGACGTCTATGGCATCTACAAGTTGACAGCGAGAGAAATAAACGGAGACGTTTTGTCTTGCTCTCGCTCGTTGCTTTGCATTGCGTCAATCTCGAATCGTCCACCGACCACGGCGTCCGCTGTCCACCGTCTACGAATTCAACTAGTCCATGCGATAAACGTAAACGGTCGACGCGTCGATGCAACGTCAACGGTTGATTTCAACTAGTCCGTCCATTCAACGCCCATCCCTAGTCGTTGTATTCAGTTGCTATTGAAACGTTGGCGGAAGCGCACGCAAATTCGATTTGACATGATTTTATAATAATTTACTAAAATAATGCAAATATGTATATTTACCTTATATAACTATATAAAGGGACCTTTAAAAAGTCTCATCTGAATTGTATATATGTATATTTTATCACATATTAAAAACTATGCCAATTTTTAATCAGGTAACGCTGTGTTACTCCACCGTCCCCAAAGTTTTTTTTTAGCACAGTCTTTTAAGAGTTAATGATGGTGAAGTTGCGATTCCTTAGAATATATCAGTAATGACGATGAGAGTCATATCCATAGAATGAAACATTATCAGTACCGGATTAGGCAATATTAATATTCTAATTAAATATAGAGTGACGTTATCAGCTGTAAAATCTATGTCATGGTAAAGACCATAGACGTCTGTAGCATAGTCCATTCAAATATTTGAAAGAATACAGATTCATAACATAAACAGAGATATTTGGAAAACATTAATAACCTCGCAGGACTATATTCTCGCTTTAATCATGAGTCAAAAGTGTTCAAGCAACCATGACCTAATATCAAACGTAATAGAGATATGCGACATCCAAGTTTGCATTTTTTTTCAATATTTTTGATTTATTTTTTGTAAAGCATTGGACTATCATTACAGGCAACTTGAATTGAATATGAAAAATTCATTCCCTTTTATACAAGTCAAATAAAATAATAAAAATCTTCCAATTCCAATTGGAATTTTTGCAGGGTTTTTGTCATTTTATTTAAGTTGTATTGCAATAAATGAATTTTTCGTAATTGATATTAGTTAATGTAATGATTTGTAACATTTTGTAAAAGATAAGTCAGAAATATTGAAAAAAATGCAATCTTTGATCATGGCTACTTAAAAATTTTCGACTCATAATCAAGACTGGAATATAGTCCTTTGCGGTTATTAATGTTTTCCAAATAACTTTTTATACTACTTTAAAAAAATTGTTATATTGCGGGTGTTCTCACGATGTAATTGGTGAATATTGCACTGTGTAAAGTGATCAATTATGCCAGCTTGTACAGGTCAAACGACCTGGGCCACCCTAAAAGTTTTCCATCAGGAAAAAATCCAGTAATGGTATTCTCAGAACATATTAAAGTACATATAAAAATATTGTTAATAGCTATTTATTTTTGATTTATTTATTTTCGCTTCAAAAGTCCCAATCTAAGAAGCGAAATACATTATAAAGCACCCAGGCTGGAGTAAGTCACATACATACATAATGACCTCACCAGAAATCGAACCCAGAAACCTTGGTGTGAGAAGCCAGTGTCATACCCGCTGAACTACAAGGGCTGCCATTATTTACTTATAATATAATTATTTACTTATAAAAGTAAAGATAAACTAAAGTGAGGTAGTAATACAACTTATTAATAATTACGTTTTATTATTTAATATCGAACTTCGATTCCAGAAATACATAACAAATTTTTAAAATATGAAATTGATCATCCAGTAATCAATTATCTCAGAAATTATAGATTTAAAATTGTCGTCTTACATTCACTTTCTGAATTGTTGCTTCGAATTCTTTTCTTATGAATAATCTTTTCCGTTAAAAACCGTCAATGTTACAGCGCATGTAATATTTCCTACAAAATTTCAAAAGAAGGGGATAAGTCCAAAGGAATTCCTTATACTATGAGATTATCTGAACCGAACGATTTTATAAAGGCTTTGTCTAAGGAGAATGCTTCTTTAGTCATTTCGTTCTAAATGAAAAATTTAAAAAAATCAAGTCTCATACGGACAAGATTGCAAATTTCAGAGCTTAATAATTCACTTGTTCCTTACATTAGTGCATTTCTTATTCTTTGCCTAAATTCATTAAAATCATATTTTATTTTACTTATGTGCTGCTGGAGTTATTTAATTATTTTAACTATACTATATGTAGCATACATGGAAAGAATTAGGATAAAGAAAGGAACTGCGAAAGAACTTGCACAATGTTTTATCGAAAATTGGAAGTGATTGGATCAGAAGTTGAGGCAATGTGTCAGGTTCTGTCAGATCTTGGGTCTCACTACGAAAAATGTCAGGAAAGGTTTAAGCTTTCACGAGGAGAGTCGTGGAGTGATTTTCATGTTCTTCGCAAGACCAAATCGATGTACCAACGATGCAAAGTATACACCAATAAAATAGCAGAATGCGTCAATCACGAAATATGTCTATTTTTTCAGAATTCAAGCACTTGAACAAACGAGTTTGAGCATTTGATGGACTCACAAAATTGTATCTGGTGGGCTCGGTACGATGATGAAAAGTTGAACCGGTAATGCTAGGCGAGAGGTTTTTATACTTTTATATATTTTGTGCTGTCTTTCAATTGGATAATGGACTTGCAATCAATGCGATAATTATCTGTGATAATGCTTGCGTGTAACACAATATATTTTTTTCATGACTTATATAACTAATAATACAATTTATTTTCTCATTGGTTCAGATTTACTATTAATAGGCATAATATTATAATATATATGAGACGACCACTACCTTTATCGGTTTTTCAGTTAGTACGGACTCAGATTTTTAAGCAGTGAGGATTTGATTAGTTTTTAAAATGGTAAAATACGTCAATAAGTGTCTCTAGAATTGATTCCTTCAAAAAACAAAATAAATGCAAACATACTTTTGTTTGAAAGTATGTACGCTTTTTTTAAGTTTCTGCTCTTACTATATACTTGCTTTTTACTTTATATTCTATGTATCTTTTAGTATTGTACTACTGCTATGTATTTACTTTCCACTTTTTTTATATATATATTTTTCTTGTCTATATTTCTTGGAAAAACACTTTGTATTGTTTTTAATTTAATCTACACTTTATCTTATCGTTTGTAAAAGCCATGAACGGCGTTAATAAATAAAAAAAAAATTAAATCACGATAATAATAATACCCAGTATATAGGTGATGAAATCTTCAATCTTTAGCCTCTTAGATAAGTTTATACCCACTTTGCCAACAAATCATGCAAGACGTCCAATCTATCAAATTACTTTGGCAGATCCGATTTTTCGTGGTGACATTCTAAAAATGATTTTCTAAGATATTTGCAATAAACGCGGTTAAATTTTTCACATTCCTGAGATAAAATTTATTTCTATGATAATTGAATTTTGTTTAATTTACTTCTATTGGTTATTGTATATCAAATATACGTTTTTCTCTATACATGATGTAATAATTATTCAAAATTATTTTACAAAATCAATGCCGTTCAAAGCATTTTATATTTTGGTGTTAAATAGTGTACAGTTTCGTTTAGTATGATTTTTAAGATATAAGTTTTAATGAGCTCATTGATAATATGCAACCATTTTTTTAAACTTGTCTTAATTTTTAAATTGTGTCGCTTCCTATTTTCTCATGAATCGTTTGAATCTTTGGCCTAGCATATTATTTTATTTGTTATGTATTTCATTGCTTTAATTATATTTATTATAATGAAGTAATGAGGAAATTGATGCTTTTGTTATGACTTTTTGGAAAAATATAGAATCAGAATAGGGGCAATTAAGTATAAATATTATATACAAAATTTAACATGTTATTAAATTAAATTTGAATAAATTATATACGTATTATAAAGAAGTATTTGGTTACCTCTCTCATCCCCAAACATAATTCATGCATTGCACAATGCTTAAAACGGATTGGAAAAATATATTATTCAGTAATAGGATTACTTGCTCTGAAGGGAGTTGGAATTTCTCTGCTTCGACGGAATATCATATTTTTCCTCCATTATTTTATTATCCATTGTAGTCATTAAAAGTTGAAAAACTGAATTTCTACAAGTTTTGTGCAGAAATATTGAATATAGATAATAGCTCAGTTATATGTCCAATGTTTTCTAATGCTTAGGAAAATTATGGAACGATAAATCAATTTTTTTTGAAAAAGAAATAAGTGTATGTATAACAATTTAATTTCGTAGGTATATTTTATTAATAGAAAAACAAACGCTTTCTTTCTACTGTCAGAAATTTTAATTTTTTGTCAGTACAGAATCATTTTTGGAAATTTGTACATTAATGTTTACCGATTATTTTAGTAATACGGTTAAATCTCATTATGACTAACCGTTATTTTTTCGTTATAGTGAGATTTTGTTAAATTAAATTTGTAACAATATTATTATCACGAAAATAATTAGTTACCTGGAAAACTCTAATAGTAACTGTTAAGGTTGAGCAGTGGTAATATATATAAAACATACGTTATTTTTTAGAATTACTTGAATAATTATAATAAATAATGAAATTAATTAATAATTAATTAAAATTATTCACAAATTTGTAAAGTCTTACAAATACGATATGACGAACAGAGGATAAAGCTCCGTCTAAAAACATATTTGAGGAAATGAAATGTAATTTTATGTAAATCGTATATTTGGCGGTCTTCGTGGTCCATGTCCAGTGGGCGCGTAATTGTCGTATGGTACAGGGGATCCCGGTCTCGAATCCTTTTCAGGTCACATGTCACAATATATCTATTGAATGTGATTTTATCAAGCGTAAGTGTTTGTTTGGCTTCTTGGCCTATTGTAGCATTAAAAAAATTCTCATAGTTAATTAATTACATTTTTTTTTGCATAGTTCATTATTGTTTGTCGAAAAGTCAAGTTTGTCGTAGTTGGAATGGGCATAGTTCGAGGAATATTAATATTCAATGAATAAATACCTATGCTTTTAAAAGGACTATAAAAAGACTTTAGAGCTCTACATGTTTAATTTCATTTTTTTTTCTCCGTTTTTTCTTGATACAAAAATTGAACCATTTTCTTTTTTCCGCGATATTTTTTTTCTCTGTGTGACTTTCCATTATTATTTTACAATGAAAAATGTTTCACAAAGGGCATTTGGTACATTTTTCTTTAAATTGATTAAAATAAAAAGAATACCCTGCTTAAAATGTGATTGTTTTGTTGAAGAAAATAAAAAATTAAAATAAAATAAAAAGAAAAGAAATTTGTAAAATATTAGGTCCTTACATATGAAATTGACGTTTAGCCGTACTGGCAAATTTGATCTCAAATATCTTCTCTTTGGTTAGGAATTTCAAATCCAAATTTATACAGCTATTTACTCATGTATTTGTGTTTTGAAAATTATAATTCATTTGTTTTTTCCTCAATTGTTTTTTTCTTTGCGTCACTCAGTTTACAAAATGAAAAACTTGAAATATCGCGTTATTTACGAGTACGAGTTCCACCGTGGCACCAGTGCTGCAGAAACGGCTCGAAGGATTAATGATGTGTATGGCGACGGTGCCGCAAAAGAAAACACAGTGCGTTTTTGGTTCCAACGTTTTCGTTCTGGAAATTTCGACCTGCAGAACAAGCCCCGTGGACGGCCGGAGACCAAAGTTGATAATGAAGAATTGAAGGCTATTGTTGAAGCGGATCCATCGCAAACCACATCCGAGTTAGCTGCAGGCTGCGGTGTTAGTGATAAAACTGTTTTAATCCACTTGAAGCAAATTGGTAAGGTGAAAAAGCTTTAAAGGTGGGTACCTCACGAATTGAGTGAAGCAAATCAACAAACGCGCGTTGACTGCTGCGTTGCATTACTCAACCGGTACAATAATGAAGGGATTTTAAATCGAATCATTACCTGTGATGAAAAATGGATCCTGTACGATAATCGGAAGCGCTCATCGCAATGGCTGAACCCTGCCGAACCAGCCAAACCAGGCCCCAAGCGAAACTTGACTCCAAAAAAGTTACTTGTGAGCGTTTGGTGGACTAGTGCTGGTGTCGTTCACTACAGCTTTCTTAAATCTGGCCAGACGATTACGGCATATGTCTATTGTCAGCAACTGCAAACCATGATGGAAAAGCTAGCTGCTAAACAACCGAGGCTGGTTAATCGCTCTAGGCCAGTGCTGCTTCATGATAACGCTAGACCACACACTGCACAACAGACGGCTACCAAATTAGAGGAGCTTCAATTGGAATGTCTAAGACATCCACCGTACTCTCCGGACCTTGCCCCAACAGATTACCATTTTTTTCGAAATTTGGATAACTTCTTGCAAAGGAAAAAATTCAACTCCGATGGGGCAGTCCAAACCGCCTTCAAAGATTTTATTGATTCCTGTCCGAATGGTTTTTTTAGTAAAGGGATCGATAAACTACCTATGAGATGGCAAAAGTGCATAGATAGCAATGGTACATACTTTGATTAAATAAATATATTATAATAAAAAAAATCGGCTTTATGTTCCTCCCATACTAAACGTCAATTTCATATGTAAGGACCTAATATAATAATACTAATAATTTCTTAAAGAGAAAATCCATATATCATACAAACCAGTTTTATGCTTTAAAAATCATTTTTTGATCACAAACTTTACCGAGTATTTCCAGCAAGTGGAAACATAAGAAGATATAAGATTATATTTCTCACGTGTTTATTTTATACACAAGATTATATTTATTTCGTCTTGTATGACTCAATATTGGTGGTACAAATTAGTTTTTTGATCATTTCGTAATGATCTTTTTTTTTCGCTCAAATATGAGTGTTGCGTTATTTTTAAATAGATAAACATGATTATTTTTTTATTAGCTTTATTGGCTTTTATTATTTATTTTTAGCTTTTTAGATTATCCCAAAATACAGTATTTGATTATTAGTGTCGGCTTGGGTTAATACGTATTTTTTATAATTATTATTGTATATATTATAATTATTATATAATTATTATTATTTTTTATAATTACTACCCCGTGAGAAATCAAGGGAAATAATAATGATTAATAACGAGCCTTGCGTGACCGCGCAATATAAGTTACATGCTGATTGCGTGTCACACTCTAATTATCTAAAGTTGTTATTCTAGCAAATTACGGACAGACAAAAATTTATCATATTTAGATTCACAATCTTCGTGGAAATATTCAAGGTGTCTTTTTAGAAAATAATTTTTGAATTTTTTAAAACCGATTTTTTATGCAGATTTCTGCATTAATTTTATTTTATTGAAAGATAAAAAAAAAAGTTATTATCAACACATTAAATACCCATTCCTAGTAATGATATCAGGTAATTTTACCAAATGTTGATTTTGACTACTTTTTAATGAGAAAAGGAATACTAGTTTCAATGTTTTTAATATAACTATTTAATAAATATTGATAAATAAAATCATATCACCCATCAAGTCTTACGCATCATGACTACACTTTTTGTCAGATGGCTTTATTCATTTTTACCAAAGATTGATTTAAAAAATAATTAATTTTACTACGATTCGCTTTAAATATAATTTCTTTAAATAATGTTTCTAAATTTTTGTGATTAATTATGTAAAAGTCCATTGTTATTAACTTTTTAGAGAAGTTAAGTAAAACACAACATTATTTCTTTCCAACTGTAAGACTTTAATTAGTTACATGTAAATAATAATATAAAACATAAAAATATATAATTGAAAAAAAATATTGAAAAAAAGTGCAATACGCACCGAAAACGTTATAATTTAAATAAAATTAATAAAAAATTTACATTGCAATGGATATAACATTGTATTTTATTTAATTTTTCAAAAAAGTTAATATTAAATAGTTATTTCTGCGTGCAAAGGTTTTTTTAGAATGACCTCAAACATGAATGTAATATTTTGCGTATTCAGGGAAGTATTACAAGTTTGATAGATCCGGTAGACCTATGATATTGCACGGCTGGGATTCATGGAATATTTATAAAGGGAAAGAGATTACTTACACATTTCAAATGGGAATATGACGTCCCTCATAACTAATTAACGATTATATTGACCATTCGAATTTAGGTGAATTAAATTTCGCTAGATGGTGCGCTTTCAACGCTTGAACAATATTCACGAGAGATGTGCTATTATCAAAGTGCTTTAGTAGAAAGTTATGGGAATTAGTAGCAAAAATATGGAGTACTTTATTATGGTATTCAGAAATTAGAATTATTACAGAAGTTAGTAATTAATGCTATGTAATAGTATTTTATAAACAGTAATTGATTATTTTACGTAAATACCGTTTCACCTTAGGGTAGGCAGATATTATGGAAAGCCACATTCTTCTGTCCTAACACACAACTCTCACATCATACATCTTCTCAATCATGCTTGTAATATTAAGACCTCTAAGAGAACCTTCTTTCTAGTATGTGGTTACGCCAAATCTTCCGTCTCTGCTTGGGTGTCATCAATACTTAAATATCATACATATCAATTGTGACCAAATATAATCACGATGCATGATGCAATATCAGCTTTAAATTCTTTCCTTAATACTTCTCACTCTATAATAAACAGATTTGCCATGTAGGTACATGCCACAATCTCATTTCTGCCGCATAATCCCTTTCAGATATGTTTATTCATCGGCTACGGTATCAGAAATTGTAGGGAGTTTCTTAGTTGTAGGAATATTCTAAATTCACCTTCTCGATCTATATAATCTCGATCGATATAATAAACAGATTTGCCATGTAGGTACATGCCACAATCTCATTTCTGCCGCATAATCCCTTTCAGATATGTTTATTCATCGGCTACGGTATCAGAACTTGTAGGGAGTTTCTTAGTTGTAGGAATATTCTAAATTCACCCTCTCGATCTAGTATTGCGATTGAGTAGAACGTCCGCTCGTCCCAAGGGGACTCATCGAGGTTTCCCTCGGATCTGCTGACGTGGACGTACAATCGCTCGCGAAACCGAGGAAGAGATTTGCTGTACAGAGTACAGAGCTCCTTGTACAACGGCCAGTCAGCTGTCGAACAGTATTACGGAGACAGTTGACTGCCGCAGTTACAAATTACGGCGACAGTTATAAAGTCTTAGTTCTTTTATAGAGCACTTTCGAATTTTATAACGGTTTGTTGTGACTATTGTCTTGGAAATTTTATATCCGCGATACTACGCAACTTCCTGGATTAGGACAGGAGGTCCAGCGACCCTGCTAACTTCTCAGCTACCGGAATGGAAATGAATGTCGGTCGAGAAGCGTCCAATATGTTTTTTCTAGAAGCCAATCGCATGTTTCCAGGAAGATCTGGAGTAATTGATTAAATTGTAATAGTAAAAGGTGACTACCAAATATTCTAATCTCTTATGGTGCTGCGGTAGTGGACGGGGTGTATCCTTTGTACACCGGTTCTAAACATTAAGAGGTGACAATTTGAAAGATATTATCTCGCACGTGGCGAGTTGTAAAAAGGAATAGTAGTGAAAAAGGTAGTATTATTTGACTCGCGGTCCTAAAACGTGATCGAAACGTCTTGGTCATTGTCGTGCCTTTCCAGTAAGTAGTAGCGGTGTGCGGAGGATACGCGCTTTTTCTCGGGGTGAAGGGTAGTTCAGAATCAAAACGTTTTATGTTTCAATTTGGTATAAGCGAAAAGGAGTGTAATTTAGATGTTCTTTGAGGTGAGGATTTGTTTGATTATTTGCGGGGGTACGGGATTTATTTGGCTCGGAATTTCACATCCTGTTTATTGTTACTGGCAAAAACTGTCCTTGAGCGTTTTTTGTTGTATTTTGAAATGCCGATGCAATTTTAGAGCTGAATAAATATTCCTTGGTTTGGTTATAAAAACGTATTTTTCTTGGCGTTCAGAGCAGGATGGATTGTTCTGTGAGAAAGATGGTAAATTATTATTTTTTTTAATTATATTTTTTCCTGTGATGACATAATGTCATCACAAAACCCAATTGTGTATCAAAAGGCTTACCTCATGCAAGTACGGGATTCAATGCACAATTTACTTTGTTCCTTGCCAACATCCTCCTTTAGATAATCTAATAAATTTAGACAAATCTTATAAATGTAACCTTCTTTTTCATTTTTAAGTATGTCTCATCTCATCTTATTTTTATTCCTTGTTTTAAAGGGGGTCGTTGTCCTTGATAGGAACAATTGTAGTGCAATTTTGAGGTGATCCTCAATATACCAAATATCCCTGTCCGTAGTTTTTTAATTGACTGCATCCCATTATATACCGAGATTGTTTTTACTACATCTCCCTAACCGTTTTCCTCAGTTTTACCTAGTGCAACCCACAATGCGTTTTTTTTTATAAAAAAAATAGAGATGCCAACACGGAATCTTTTCTTTTGGGATCACCGAGAAAATAATTTTGGGTAATTTTCCACTGGTGTCTTGATTGTATATCCAAGTCAGCTCATTTGGGATTTCTATGAAAACAAGTGGTGGTTCTCTATGATTGTGTAACTTGGTGCTATAATGTGCCCCCCCTCGGATATTTTCTCAGCCCTTAGAATTCTCAAATCTTTCCACGTGAAAATCCACGCTTGATACTGATGGGAATGGATATGATCGTGTGAGAATTACGTACTTTGTGAAAATCAAAAATTTTAGTTGTAAGGAATTATTGAAATCGGTTTATATTTAGAAGAAAAAAGATCATTAAGAATGGTTCTGACTCGATACCCATCATTGCAATATTACAAAATTTAGTCAGAGTTCACGATGCATTGACTGTATACAGAAACACTTAAAATATATTTTTTTCCAATTTAATACTAAACTATAAAACAACACATTTTTATAAAAAATTCTGTACATGTATGCATAGGGATGCATTTTTTTACATGCTATATATTTTTTTTTTGCTATAAAAAAATGTATAATTTCTGTAGCGCCATTTTCGTAAAAAAAATCACTTCGAGGGCGCTTATTGTTTGTCTATTAATGAATACACATAAGAATTATTATAATTTCATGGGTGTATTTGAACATTTTATTTTGTATCCCAATATTTTTTTCAGAAATGAACACGAAATACGTGTTGCAGCAATATTCTTACGATTTTCAAATTGAGCTAAATGATTGTGCTTTGAAAGTAGAACTAACTTGCTGGTATCCCGGAATGGGGCTCGAACCATCAAACACCAGATCGCTAGGCGAGCGTCATAACCATTACCCTCACACTACAGTATTTGAAGGCTGCGATGGGTAGTCGCATTGTGGTAGACGCATGTGATGGACATTTGTAAAAGACTGGCGAGAGATGACTTAATTTTTATTGTAACTATTGTTTTCTGTATCTATGTTATACATTAAATTTGTTAATGTTCTGTACTGTATAAATTATCTTTTTTCTGTGTTTTATTACGATACATATATTAATTGAAATTTCAAAAATACAAATGAAGAATTTACAAAACGTTTGTTTTAGGAGTCTGGGATAAATTATAAAGACTAACTGATTTGAGGTCTAGAAAGCAGACAGGAAAGATGTTCCATAAAAAATAACTTTTGAGCATCGGACAGAGCTTCAGATGCGCAAGCCATACTCGGTACTTGGTACGTCAAGATTTAATTAAGAGGTCTGAAATTAAAAACTTGTAAATTATTTAAAAGCATTCCTCTGGGAGTTCTTAAAGTTTAAAGGGGTTTCGTTATCCTTCTTGGGTACTTTCTTGTAATAACATTACATTTTTTTAATAGGCGCTTAGTTCTTCCGATATTTTGATGGGAATTATTTTTCGTCTTGGTAGTTTTAATCACTTTTTCATTCACAAGATTTAGCAATCGAAGGGATTTAACAAATAAAAATAAAATTTTAACATTTTTTATTTTAATATACCAATAAAAAATAGCAATAAATAAAACAGTATGTCAGAAAAAAAAAGGCAGCGGGATGTCAGAATTGTAACTTAGCTCGAGAATATTCAAAACCTTGACGATCAAGGCGATTGTCATCATTTTAATTTTCATCACGATAGTACACTATGTTTTTTCATATTTTATCTTCTCTTGCGTTTTGTATAAAACGATATCATATTAAAATTTATTAATCAGGTTTAATATATTTTATATATGAATATCTTCTTAAAATGACATTAACTTAATTATTTAATCAATTAATAAATTACCACACTTACCATGTTTTAAAAATAAGAAAATTGTGTCACTTTGTGAGCTTTATGTGACTGTATGGACAGGTGACGTCTTTTTTTTTCAGTAATATTACAAAGTAAATGATTATCTTAAATTTATTTATAATAATTTTTTTATTTATCTATTTTTCTTCCAAGATTTAGTTTCATAAATATACATTAATGTTAATTTAATATCATTTGTAATAAGTTGGATTTTTTCGAAGTCTACCTCAATTTACTATTTTGTTGACGTTGAATAATAAATTAAATCGAATAAATCAAATATATGCATGTTTATTGTTTTGTGTTGGAAATAAAATTCAGAAGTTTTTATGTTCACACCTTTGATTGGTGAATGAGCTTTATTGTTTAAGACTGAATATTACAAATGGTATCGAAAAAATAATTGAATAATATATAACATACATACATATTTTATTATTACATTATATGAAATAATATTTGAGAATCTTTGAGAGAATTTTTAAATAATTTAATGAAAATACTTTTATACGTTTCCTTAATAATTCTCAAAAAAAACATCCTCGTAAAACAAGTTTTTAAATATTGCATAGAAAAATGAATGTATGTCTTATTTCACATATAATATATAATTAATCGGAAGTCTACGGTGATTTTAAATTAATTATTGTCACATCAATGAATAAGGTTTATAGATTTAATTAAGTTTGGGTTTGCTTTTATTAGTTTATTGACTGTTAAAACTTATCAACAATGTCTAACTTAATTATTGATAGGTATATTTATTTATGTAGCATAATATGTTTAATCAAGTAAATATTTAGTTTACTAAATGGAATATACGTAAATATAATAAAGGTTCTAATTGTATACATAGATTTATAAATTAATCTTAATGATAAAGATTGAATATTTTTTACTCGTGATGATAGTTGTAATTTCATGTTCAATTTATTAAACTCGTATATGTAATTGTAAATATATGTATGTGTTTTATCTACTCACTCATAATTTTTAAACAGCGAAATGTGTGAGATTTGCAATAAAAAGTTGAAAAACAGTTAAAGTAGAGTATGACGAAGTAACATTTAAATTACATTTACCGACATCACAAGTAGAAAATACAAAAATAATTTTTCCAAAAAAAAATATTTATTCAGTAAATATTTTACATACCTCAAACATTATTTTTTTTATGTAATATGAATAGTTTATTAGAATATTGTAAAGTAAATTTATTATTCCCCGTTTTAGGGTAAAATATACGAAAAAAAACTTTCTGGTACATATTTAATAAAATACTCACAATCGGACCAAGAAAATAAATAATAATTTTGAAAAATTCAACACCCTACACAGATTTTATATCTTACAGGTATAACATTAGCAGCTTCAATATTTATGTGGAAAGTAACAATAGTTATAACCATTCACTGATTGTAGGACAAAAATATATATTAACTTAAAATACCTTTTAATACAGCTTATAAATTTGAAGAAATAATCTATTTGTTTAATAAAAAGGCAATAAAAATGACGTTCATATAACTTATACATATTTAGAACTTACGAAGGAAGCGACATTAAAAATCTCAGCGGAAAATGGCGACCGTAAGCGATCGCTCGCGGTGTTATCGTAAAGCTATAAACACACAATTTTCCCACCGCCTCGTATTTGTGTTACCCCATGTACATAAGGGTGGAACCTTCAATATGAGCTGCTATCGTCACCCCATGATGTTTTATGGCAGAGTTTACTCCACCGTTGAATTGGTACAAACGTTTTCTGAGGCGTATTTTAAAGCGACAAATATTGAAAGTTTTTTTATTATAATATGATAATGATTTTAAAATTAAACAAAATTTTGAATGTCTTCGGGAATAAATGTTAATGATACGTGTTTAATATTGCTATTAAAATTAGCACTTATTTTTTTTTCGAGCATCAAATCCATGCATAATAAAAAATACTTGAAGGTAGCATAATATTCAATATGATATCATTGCGCAAATTGCATAATATGCATAAAATAATATCAAAAATTTATTATAATTTGTGTGTAATAATGCCGTGTACCAAAAAATACACGAAAAAATCATCTGCGTTTGTTTTGCCAGTTACAGTCATGTGTAAAGCTAGGTAAGGATAGGATAGGTTAAGTACGATTTATACTTTGTTAGAAAGCTTTGTGGTTTGATATATAAAAATAAATAAAAACACTTTTCTTTGTATTAAACTACTATTTATTACTATGCTATAATATATGGGCACAATAATAAATCGTGGTTTAATACAAACAAAAATGTTTTTATTTATTTTAAGTAAGATTTGTTCAAAAAAATATTAATAAAGTGTAAACAAGATAATAATTTTCCAATAAATTGAAGGGTTAATCAAATATTCAATTTCAAGTATTTTAACGAAAGTATTTTTTTTCATTGGCGTTTAAATAATATTTACGTTCTTTATTTCATGTTCATGTATTTTTTCAGAGAAGTAGATGTTTGTACCACAAAATTAACATTTGCGGGGAAAATAAGTTATCAATTACACAATCAATTACTTTAACTCCGAATTTTCAGCATTATTATTAGTAAGACATCTCATATTTATTATCAAAAGTATTATGTATAATAAGAGCGTAATCAAACAGCATATAGGTCAAACCGTGGTTTTAATATTCTACTAAAACAAAATCATAAATTTTTGTATATTACTCAACGCCAAAATATTCCATTATCAAAGCACCATCTTTAGTGTAATATATAACACAGAAATACATATTATATGCAAAATATCAAATTGTTAAAAAAAAATATTTTCTACTTACGATATTTAAAATAGTTTTGTCCATTTGCTACGATATTTACAGAATACATTTTTATGACGATTAATTAAACCATAATACCAATATAAATATATTTTTTTTTGCCGGGGCACAATTTATCATATTTTGAATATTATTTTTGTGATATAATAAAACATAGTTCACAAAATGAAAAACTACAAACTTATAATTCTAAAATAAAAAGCTTAGCTAAACTGTTTTCTTTCTCCGTAACTCTAAAGATATTTAAAATCACGTCAAGATTCTTGTCCAAGAAACTAACAGAACTATTAAAATAAAAACTTCACCATTTAGGGGTAACTTCGAACACTTGTTTGCTTCTATCTTGTTATCCAAGTTGCTCTTCGATGCTCCCTTCCCGCGAGGGGTGGCTGGCTTGCCTTGGGCGGGGTGCGGAGGAGGCAAGTTGCGCCCTTTACTGACTGAGGTGACGTCACTTCCGTCACCGTCGTCTCCGCTGTCGTCGTCGTCACTGACTTCTGCAGAACCGAACTGACTTCCAGCTTCAGCATCGTTCTCCGAATATGCGTTCTCCTCGTTATCTTCGTAGCTTGGAGAAGATTTTCGCGTAGGGCCGGGTATTTCTAAAAAAAATCAAAGAATAAACGGGTTTTTCATCAAAATTCACCGTACGCTATAAAAAATATACTGTAATGTTTTCTTGCATACATTTCTTGCATGCATACATACTTGCATGCGAATACAGTTTGGAAAGATGCCTGTAAAAATGTATATGTTTATAGATTATGTTAAATAAACAATTGATAAAAATGAATGAAGATGCCAATAGCATAATTTTTATTTATGTACATCTTTATTAAAAAATAATTTAATAATATTGAATACAAAAAAAATTGTGGCTATTTAATTTTAATGATTCTTATGTTCATCATCATCATCTTCATCCCCTTGTCCTAGTAGGGTCGGCGAGCCCAGATACTCGACAAGATGTTTCCGTATTCCCCTGCCTTGTGCTGCTTCCGTATAAGTTAACCTGTCTAAGTCCATTCTGTTTTCATATATATTTCTTTATTGTTTCTCTCAGCTTAATCTAAGGCTACCCACCGTTTGTCTTATGTGTGTTTATAAACTTCCTTAAAAAAATGTAAAAGCGTGTACTTTTATAGATAGGTACGCGCATGAGAAGGTTAACTTATGTTAAAACTAATGCAGGAGTTGTATGATACACGTTTCCGAGACATGTAAGGTGTTTTTTCATAAAAATATATTCTGTGCTGGAGGAGTGTGATACCTATGTCTGGGACATGTAATGTGCCTTTTCTCAAAAACCATCCGGAGGATTTTCAAAGCAGATTTGTATTAATTAAGTAATAAATAAAGTTAAAAAAAAAGAACTACATGATGTCGAATATCTAAAAAATTCCGTTGCATGATGCGCGCGCATTTCGTCGCATAACTAAAATTTCACCACCAACGCGCATAAAGAGGCATAAGTATAACATCATATTGATAAACCAGCGCGAAATAACATTTAAAAAAAAAATCATTTAATAATCATAGTTTTTCAGATTTTTTTAATCATTTAATAGAAAATGATTACACTTTTGAAAATAATTGAAGCTAATCTATTTTACATTACATTATCGTAACGTAAATCTTCAAAAATATAATTTCGAACTATTAGAAATATGTAAAGTAAGTGAAATTAATAAAAATATGCATATAATACAACCAATTCAATTTAATTACAAATCCTTATCTAAAAAAATCCAATCATTTCCAACCTTTGATGTAATTTTCTCATAACTTTCAATATACGCGTACTTTCTTTTTATATTTATAAAATAAAATAAAAAACTGGTATTTTTTCAAAAACAGTAAATTTTTTAAACACAAAATAATAATTTTACGTTCGTGTTCAATTTGTATCGCCCTGATGAAAGAAATTCTATAAATATATGTTATGAAACGTTTATTTTATAAATTAACTAAATTAGCTAAAACAGAATAAAGCATAGATGGGATTAAAAATATGTGACTATTTGACTGTTTTTGATTTTTATTGCATAATAACTACAAATACACATTTTTGTATACTTAAGCTTCAATACATAGTAACAAGCTATGTTTTGTACTTTGTTTAGTAAATAATGTATTTACTATGGCTATGTAACTTAGAAAATCAATATTCTTACGTAGATTATAAAAATATCATTAATTATATATGATATTTTTGTCCCTAATTAATTTAGTCTGTTTTCAAGTTTTTTTAAATAATTACAATATTTATTTCGATAACATAAGACTAGGATATACAAATAAAAACATACAGCTATTTTAATAAGATAATAAAATGTATAATATATTATGTTCTTAATGATTGATGTTAGTTAGTTTATTCCATATTTTCCATCGACGCTAGCCATATCAATGCATACAAATATCGGCTGAACTATTTATGAACCTTATTTTATTCTCTCATCGGCTTTAAATTTTTGTTCTTACTTGATTATTAGCAATTTTACCTCGCATTAAATACATTTAAAATTTCATCTGCTCTCCCTATTTCAATTTATTTAAAAATTATATGTGTTAAATAAAACGGATATTTTGTACGAATTATATATTTCACTGATAAGCAAATCTCGACGTTTCGCTGAAGTCTTATCCAGCGTCATCAGGAGAGCGTCCGATCACCACGGGGGTGGAGGCCGAACTGATTATTTTTTCCGGGGTCGTAAATTATATGCACTCTGTTATGGAGTATTCACTTCTTCATCGATAGGGATTGCCAGTGTGCAATATGTTTTAATTACAAACATTTTCGGGCTTTTCTGCGACGTTTCTTTAAGGTGGAATCAAGGTGAGAACAGGGCACCAAATACTTGACAGTTTGTAACTATTGTCTTTATCAAATCCTTGGCGCCCTGTTCTTATGACTTTGATTCTACCTTTAAGAGACGTTGCAGAAAAGCCCTAAGATGTGATTAGTACCTACATAATGCACACTGGCGATCTCTATCGTAGAAGTGAACACTCCACAACAAAGGGCATATGATTTACGATTTCGGAAGAAATAATCAGTTCGGCCTCCACCCCTGTGGTGATAGGACGCTCTCCGGATAACGCTGGATAAAGACTTCAGCGAAACATCTAGATTTGTTTCTCAGTGAACAGTTCGTATAATATATCCGTTTTATTTAATACATAAATATGCCCAATGTCTGTAATAATAACCTTAACTCTTAAATCACATTTAAAATTTCCTTGTTTCAATATATTTAAAATATCATCTGTTTTCCTTGAGCGTTCATCTGATAATGGGAAGATTGTTAATGCATTAGCTGTGTGACCAGACAATAAAATTAGTTTATCACATTTTCCGTCCACTTAAACACATGGTTGCCAGCCTTCTAGCAAGACGATTCCTGTCGAAAAACTTTTCCTTTGAAAAAAAAATCAAAGTGATATGAACTTTATTACCGATCATTTTAATCCGAGGATGATGAAAATAATAGTAGACTGCAGAACAGTTAAGTACATAAGATAATAAATAGATGAGGTCAAAAACCTCGATGATAATCACAAATGTCTGCGCGTAGCCATTCTCGAGTCATAACATGCTGATATACCAATTTTTAATTCTAACTTACTCCAACTGGGAGAAGAAACAAGTTTTAACATAACACTTAAATAAACTTTCTGTATTATGCTAGCTTTAAAAATGAATTCATTTTACTACTCACCGTAGAGACGTATATTACTCTCAACTTCCCCTAGAGAGTTCTTGGCGATGCAGCGATACCCTCCCACGTCAGAGGGTTGAAGGCGCCTCACCGTGAGGGACATCTTGGACTCAAACATAGACTTGGCGGAGTTGTGAACTACGTACTTGCTGGAGGATATAACCATCTCATCTAGGGAACAAATTACGAAAATTCATCATCAAAATCGTAAATTTTTTTAATATTTAAAATTGTTTAACCTCTTCACACATATAAACCCTGCCTTAATATGATAAATGTATGGCTTCAAGATACAATGAAGTAGATAATTAATACTTTTTGAAGTTATACTCCTTTTGACGCATTCAGGGTAATTTTTTATTTTAAAGGAAGTTGCGCACGCAGCATGTAGCGGAAAAGCGATACCAGAACTAACGATGCCTTATCGAATTCTGGTCAGCTGTTAGATTCTATTTACATGCGAGATCACGAATATTTCGATCGTTTAAGAAAGTTGAAAACGATTGAAAGCGATTCTTAAGAAATAATTCATTGCAAAAACAACTGGTAATTGCAAAATTTAAGGCAAATCTTTCAATTTATGATCAATTTACGAGGAGGAAATTTAGCTTGGAGCAGATTTTTGTGGTGGGAAACATATATCTACGACACTTTTCTTCGATTCAAATCCTTTCTTTTTCATCTCAGAGTACGTGAAAATCTATATGTATCTTTCTACGTGTATCATTTTATAAAATATTTTCTTATTTGATATTAGATATTTAAAAGGTCGTTAATTTTTTATCCCTTACGTATTAGTGGATTTACAATCCACTAATATTAAAAAAAAACTGATAAGCTCTCGCAGCGTTTCCTCGTAGAGATAGTATAAGGGATAGAATACTGCCTTCTTCCTTTCTGAACTAATCCTCCATTCATGCCTCATTAACCTTGAAGCGGTTGGATGGGCCACCTTTCAATATCTACATCATATAAATTTAATAAACAGAAGATATGTCGAAACCGAATCTTAACAACTCATTAGTGTTTCATCGGCAGAATGAAGATTTGGACATCAATGCGTTGAAGTTGAAATATAAATATTTTGAACAAATTAAGATAAATCACTTTAAAAGACCTATCTTAAATAGGAAATATTTTTATTTGCGTTCTTCTTGTGATATCCATAAATAAGTTTTAAAATAATTTTTGTGTACATAAAAAAAGACGAACATTTTTATGACGCAATAAAAATTTCTTCAAAAAAGGCAAAATAATGTATCTGACGACTAAATATTACCAATATATTAAATTTATAGCATACATTTAAAACATGTTTATCATGAATAAGCTTTTTATAAATCTGATGTATTACTAAAACAGATTAAATTTTAATATTATATTATCATACATTATACACACTATATACGCGTACAAAAGGATTTAATAGTACCTATTTATAAATAAGTAAAATAATAATTAACATAACTAACTTATATACAAAATTTCTCTATGAAGATACCGCATTCGAAACGTACCAGTAGAATTATACATATTATTACTTGGTTAATTTAATACTCCAGGTTTGAATTCAGTGCAGGTTTAAAAGATTGAATATTTTATATAAATCTGAAAAATTATTTTCTTTGCGAGTGAACCGTATATTTTTTTACCCAAATCCATCATACAGCGTCACGGCTACGAAAAAACGTTTTCCATCTTCAATTCCCTGTAGATTTATTATAGTTCAACCCGCCTTTCCGATTGGTACAGTCCTTTTGCACTACACCAGAGATATCTCCGGAAATTATCAAATTATTTTAATTTATTTGTTAGATATATTAATACACTTTATCTATTTTATATTAATATATTAAATAGATGAAGTGATTGCATTTCAGTAAAATACGGTGTGAAATTAAGTTGGAATATTTAATTTGTAAAATAGGTACAATAGACTATAAAGACGAGATGCTTTTAGAATAAA
This sequence comes from Agrypnia vestita, assembly GCA_016648135.1. Lineage (NCBI taxonomy): Eukaryota > Metazoa > Arthropoda > Insecta > Trichoptera > Phryganeidae > Agrypnia > Agrypnia vestita. The sequence goes on from JADDOH010001942.1 coordinate 68,575, forward strand.
ATATGAAATGATGTGTTTGTGAAGATTGTTGGGATACCGTACGGACAATTTTTTGTGTTTTAACTATTGAAAAATATTTATAAGTCTATTACACATAAAACTCATTTATATATTAATTAGACTCAGTTATAGATCTAGTATAATACATATATATCGAATGTATTACAGATAGTTTTGATAGTGGTATTACCTGGAATGAGAGAATGTAAACTGTTTTTTCACGGTGAATCGGCTGAAGACTATTTTAAGACTTAAAATTACATTAAATAGAACACAGATGACCTTAAAAATAATTTTAAATCTTTTTTTTTTTTTAAAAAAAAAAATAGAGATACGAACACGGAATACGTGTCACATCAATATTCTTACTATTTTCAAACTAAGCTAAACGCTTGTGCGATGAAAATAGGACTAACTTGCTGGTCTGGAGTGAGGTTCGAACCCGCAACCTTTGGGTCTTTGGGATCTAAAAATCAATTTTTCATTTAACTAGTTTTACAACCCTGAGCATTGGTTTCTTGTGCTGATGTAATTAATGTAATTCACTGAAAAAGATGGTGGCAATAAAAAAATGCAGAACCAAATTAAATAATCATAAATAATATAATCTCAATGCGTTACAATACTTTTTAATGTGTTTTTTCAAAATAATTCTTTTGTATATTTCAAAAATTCATATCTTACGATGTAAATTGCTGCGTGCTGAAAATCTTAATTACCAAGATCTTTCATGCAGAATTAGGTGTGAAAATATTGTACAATCATGCTATCCGCTGAATATATAAAATCAATACCTAAATAGAAATGATCAGTCAATTTTTAAGGGTTCTTGTTTTCTAATGAAATTTGGGTATTGAAACTTGCGTGAAAGACAGTTTTTAGTTATTTTGTATGGAGAGCAGAAAAAAATAAGAATCGAAAATTCTGCCATGCCATAAGAATTTGAAATATGAAGTACTTATTCCAAATATATTAAGGAAGCTCGGATCCATATGGATTCTGAACGTGACGATTAGTAAGATACTTAACGATTTCGGGCTTCGTTTTCATCTATGGTGGAAGGGTGAGAGAAGTGCTCACAATTTTCGACATGCTGCTTTTAGACGTTATATTCTTCTTTCGTCAGTTACGTGACAAAAAGTGACCCCAGTAAAGTGAGCCACGGCTTGTAATATGCCTTCACAAGTCTCAGTTCTATCTCTCTCAAAGCTGCCTCCAGAGTACAACTAGAGGAGTATCTATCCAGTATCAATCCATCGTTAAAGCACTCCTCAAGGTCTCCTTCTGGCCAAAGTTATACTATGATGATTTTATTTTACAGGCATTTTGATGAAAATGTGACCGAACAATTTGAAGAATCTTTTATTCAGAATTTGTTATTAAATTAAATTATAAGTAATAGTTGAAGCCTAAATCATGTGAGTAAATATAAAACACATGTTTAAATAAGCTTCACTCGATTTATTGAAGTAAATAGAGACACAAACACGGAATACGTGCTGTATCAATATTATCCCTATTTAAAAATTAAGTATTTGTCTTGTGCTTTAAGACGAACAAGAGCACCACGACTTTTCTACTTAAATCATTGGAAAACAAATTACGGTAAAAACTGTATTATTAATAGAGTTCTAGAAATCTATGACACGGCCTTTATAGATTTCTATATTTTATATATAAATTTTTAGCAGTTTACAAAACCCCTTGCGTATAAACACGCGCGATGACATTTTTCTTCCCACACATGTGAACACACACACGAACACATAAAAACCCATACACACACGGACACATTAAAACACACAAATACACACTTACACAAACTAACTATTTTATATATTGTTTTTTCTTATTTTTTATCGATCCTGGTATAATATTCTTGTATATATGTGTTTTCTTGTAATTGGCCCAAAGCTCTGTACATCAATAATTGTTTTTTTTTCAAGATTTATTAATTATATGGCTGTAAGAAAACCAATAAATGAAAAAGAAATAAAATAAAATAAAATAAAATCGGACTAGCATGCTGGTGGCCTAGAATGGGGCTCAAACCACCAATCGCTGGATCACTAGGTAAGATTCATCACAACAAGTAACCACTACACCAACAATTGTTATTAACACTGTGATGTATCGAAATTCTCCCGTTAGCAAATATGTCGTTCCATATTGTCTTAAGGTATTCTGACCACAAATCAGAATTCAGAAAGACTGCGCAGTTTTTTATAATAATGTGTTTTCGGCAGATAATTTTGATTTTTTGATCTTTTGAAAAACTTTTTTCAGTGAAAAATTTAACGAATAATATAAAAAGTTGTTTTGAAGAGTGAGAATTTTTCGAGGAATCCTTCTTAAAAAAATATTGGTTTTGTACCTCGCTCGCACGAATCCATACCTAGAATATCCCTTTCACTTTCCATGTCACATGAATTACAAAAAGTATACTTTGCAAAAAAAAAATATAAACATAGCATTTTCTAATATTTCGTTTTTTCTACTTCATTCTTATCTTTATCAATAATGGTGCACGATGTGATTTTTCTGGTTTTGGATTAAGATACAGCACACTTTAAACATGAGAATCGGTAAAAAATTGCAAAAGGATCGATTATAGTTTTTCGCATTTAAGATTGGGACGATAAAGGCAAAAAGTTGCCTTTCCATTTTTTAATCCTTGGCAGTAGACATCAGTTAAATTTTTTTTGTTAGAATTGATGACAACAACCTCAATCTTGTCAATCTCTTATCTTGTGGATTTACTTTTGGTCTTCGCAATACTTTTATTTTTTATCGGTGCAGAATAATAGATACGACTGTTTTGCAAAAAAAAAAATTCATGCCACGTATTTTCAAATAGTAAATCTAAAGAATCTTTGTCACAATACTGAATGGGAGATCTGTGCTTGCATATATCTTTCAATAGTTTTGTTTTTTCAAGCAATTTTTAAATCAGAAAACCGCAAAATTATTTTCTGCAATACTGAAAATTATTTTTGCTCCATCAGCATGCACACACAGAACCTGCTACGGTAGAAAGAGCATTCTGTTTATACACGATACATTATGATGTGTAATATTATATTAAGGAAATCTCCTTTGACGTCTGGATGATTTATAATGTAAATAGTGTTTTCCATTTTCCCACCCCCTATGGGAATATCAAGAATCCTTGTACCCAGTTTGCATTTACTCTCCGTAATAATTCTAGACATTTTTATTTTCCATCTGGCACGATCTTGTATGTATTTCTAAGGAAGTACGGTATAAAGGCGAGGCGCCATTAATAGCTTTCAAGGAATATTTTCCACAATTTGATACACATTGTTGCCACGTCTGTAAATGCATTATTCAATTGTTTGAAACAGCATACGTTGCATGTAATAATTTAAATTTGTTTTATAGTGTGTACTCCAGCGGTTACTTTATTATTTATAACGGTTAGGTAATTTCTGCGGTGAAAAAGTTGCGGATCTCAGGATTTGACGATGTGACGATAATTATATTCAATATGGTGCTTAAAACCTGTTATATATTCATTACAATGATAATATATAATGATAAATAAATAAATAAATAAATAAACAATGAAACCAATTTTTTTCATATGCTCGATTATCCGATTTTATACTTATTTATTACTAGCTGTTCGTACCCGGCGTTGCACGGGTTAAGGATTAAGTTGCAAATAAATTTGAGGGGAAAACAAAGGTTCGATTCGAACGGTATAGATTTGCATCAAAAATATAATCAAGGGGAGGGGAAAGGGTAAAAGGGGAGGGAGAGAATGTCACCTATGTTACCCTTCTGGTCCTAAAGAATAAGTTTCCAAATTTTGAGTCCGATCGCTTAAACGGTACAGGTTTGCATCGAAAATATATCAGGGGGAGGGGAAGGGGAAAATAATAGGGGGAAAATGTCACCTATTTTACACGCCGAGTCCTTAAAAATACGTTTCCAAATTTCGAGTCCGATCGGTCAAACGGTACAGATTTACATCGAAATTTTATTTTTTATTAATATTGCATATTAGGGTGAGGAAGAGTTAAAATATTAGGGGGGAAATGTCGCCTATGTTACCCGCAGAGTCCTAAAAAATAAGTTTCCAAATTTTGAGTCCGTTCGGTCAAACGGTATAGATTTGTATCGAAAATATATGAGGGGGTGGGAAAGGGGGAAAATTGAAAAGGGGAGAAATATCGCCGAGTCCTAAAGACTAAGTTTGAGTCCGATCAGTCGAACAGCACAGATTTGTATCAAAAATAAATATCAGGGGGAGGGGAAGGGGTAAAAGAATAGGGGATAAAAATGTCGCCTTTGTTACCCACCGGGTTCTAAAGCATAAGTATACAAAATTTGAATCGAACCGGATAAACGGTGTAGATTTGTATAGAGAACAGACAGACAGACAGACATTGAGTTTATAGTTATAGATCTTTCATATGTGATTTTGTTATAAGTGTTATTCAAAATAATTATTTATCAAATATACTAACACAATTTAAATTAACATTAATCACATCAAAGTTACCTACTGTTATCATGTAAATAATATAACCCATAAAAACAAAGTTTTCTTTATAAATTCTTTATACGCAAGAAAAAGACGTGTGTGCAGAATTTTTCGTTTGATGTCATTCAAACTCCTTCAAACTTCTTTTCTGTATGGGATGGATGCTTCTAGGAACGATTAATTTTCACATATATTGCTTAGTTATAATGACTTCACCCAGGTGTGATTATTCAGGAACCTAGCCTTTCGAGCGCCGTTCTTAGCATCTCGGAGAAAAAAATTAATATCTTTTGAAAATAATTCCAGGTTTGGTGTAAAAAAATTCCGTTTTTGCTTATAACTTTGCAAAAATTATATAAAAAAGTAAAAACGCCAAAAGATTGAAAAGTAAAAACTAGGATTATGATTAACAGAGCCACCCCTCGCTGAGCAGCGGCTGAATCAGAATGAAAGCAAATTTAATTCTGAAGTGCATCATTTGCTTATTTTCAGTAAACTTGAATGCGGCACTTGTGTTCTATAGATTGCGATGTTTACATGTAAAATTGGTCAACGCGTCGCAGAGCAGCATACAAAAATATAAAAAACGACAAAAAACTCTAAAACAATCGCCATTCCGTGGACACGCAATTCGGATCAAAAGTTTCCTATAAACTTGACGCGCACTATTGTGCGCTATATGTAAGAAGTTGTCGCGCCTTGCTACGATTTTTTTTACCGAATTATTAAAAAACAGAAAATTTCGATTTTGGGTGGATTTCAAAAAAACTGGAGGGGGTAAAAAAAAATCGAAAAATGGGCAAAAGATGGCGATATTATTCGAACGTGATACTTGATTTTTGAATTTCATTCAACTATTCAAAAACAGTCGCAGAAACATCGCGCTCGGTAGAAAAAGCCAAAAAAAAGAGTTTTATTTTTATCACGCCGCGAGAAAGAGACTGATGCAAAATTCCAATATAAAAAAAAGACGTCCGGATTTTGTACCTTTTACGCCAATCATCTTTTCGATTTTTTTCTTAAACACTATGTTTAATTGCAAATGAAAATGAGTCTAAAAATGGAAATAAAATTTTGTTTTTGAGAAATGAACGGAAAAAGTAAAATAAAAATCAGATCTCAATGAGGGTTTCGGAAAAAGCTTTTGTTTTCAGGATCGGATGAAAACTTGCAAAGTTACAAACGTTGCAAAGTGGTTTTTCGGATTGAAATGATAAAAGCTGAAATTTGACTCAATTCTGAGGAGCAGAGACGTCCCGCGACGAATGTATTTCCCAAAGACGTCGGCGGGCTGCGTCCGTTTGGGGAACTTGTAATTTTTGGAATCGAGCTCTCGGTCGATGAGTTTTTTCGCGAAAAACGATAACAACCACAATAACCGTGCATACCTATAAAGTTGTCAAAATGTGTTGTCGAGTCGACGGGAAAAATTTCAGTTCGATTGGATGACGGGAAGATTGTTAATTTTCACTTCCAACACATTTTCACACACACGTACGTACTTAAAAAAATATATAATTTCAAATAGACTAATAAAGATATAATATTAGCATGTGTTCTGCTTACATACTAAATTGCTTGGTTTTTGTTTAGTACTAGGATGTTCCATTTTCATAAAACGAGAAATAATCAAAATGCACTCGGTATCGCGGTGTCGCTCTCGGTGCCTTATGGCTAGGGTCTGTACGATAATATACTTACGTTGAAAACGGTCGTAATAAAAAAATATCAATTTGAGGCACTGTAATATAATGATGTGTATCGAATACACGAGAAACAGAAGATAATCTAAAAATATATTGTTACAATAGTCTTGGTTACAATACTTTATGAAAGAGGTGCACGTTATACTCCATTTAAAAAAATACAGAGGATTATTTACATGTTTTGATTTGCACATTAAAACATCTTTATTTTTGAAAACAGAAAAGGTCTGGATCGGTTAACTCATTTTTTTTTTTGGGAAACATGCTGTACAATGTAATAAAAAATTATATAATATCGAAAAACTATTCATTTCGCATGACCAGTAAAGTTTTCTCAAAGCTGGTAAAAAAAACTACGTAAAAAAAGATAAAGAATATGTGATAAAAGTTTAAATTATGATTTAAATTATGATAGGTGTTAGCGCCATAAATTAATTTGTGAACTAGGAAAAAGGTATTCCTTCTCTCCCAGTCCCTACCCATTCCCGAAACCAAACAAGTACTAGAGCCGCTCCACTTTTGAAAATCGAAGCCGCCACAAGACGGAAAAAACAGCTGCAATTGCAATAGAAAAAATATCGGAATAGAAAAGTGACCGCATAATTTTCCGCTGTGAACTACCGCAAATTGAATCAAAGATTTAATTCTTGACGCGAGTGTTTTGCCTTGTAATTAACGGGAAACACCTCGCCGCTAGAAGTTTGGAGATATAGAAGAGGCAAGAGGAGAAATAAAAAATCGAAGGAAGAAAGGTGAGTGCTTGCCTTGTTCCCAATTACCCATACCAATATCTCCCAACCATATGGTCCTTCCACCGGATATACCCGCTTCCTAGCTTCCGCTTGTATCTATCGTGATCGCCTCAAAAAACAACCGCATACGCCGACTTTGTTCAATTCAAAACATTTCGTTAAAAACGCTTATTTATCTTATAACGCTTATAAAATCACTTGGCGCAGTTACTATTATATTGAAAAATTATATTCCCGTTCGTTATATATTTAACTGCGTGAATAATAAATAAATATACTACCTACAATCTCGTTTGAAAACTTAAAATTGTACACAAATTACACGCTCGGAAACACGGAGAGCGCCGAACATTGCCGAAGGCACACGGCGCTCGGTAATTTCCGCTCGGTTGACGGAAAAACCCGAACCCGAAGCACGTTTAAAATCAAACGTCGAAGTAATTGTTGTTTATTTCTATTAGAAACGCGTATTATTAATAAAAATTATCAAGATTTAAGATTTTTCAAAAACTAAAGCAGGGTTGTTACAACTAATTGCAACTTTTCATATTATAAAAATAATATTTTAATTTATTTAAATTTCGATTAATTCTACAGTTTTTAAAAATAATTACAATCAACACATTTCTTCAGTGAATTTTCAAAATGGCTACGCGAAACAAAGACAGTGAAATAAAAAACAAGATACGGATTTTACAAGCTAAAAAACAAAGTTTATTTTCAATGTTGCAATCCTTACATGACTTAAGTAAACAAGTAGATGAAGAAATAAAACGAGATCTATTTCTCATACGCATACAGTCATTGGAAAATACTAGAAGAGAATACACTGAAGTAACGGACCAGTTAAATATAACGATACTAAGCTGTGATTCTACATATGAACCCGATTTCAAAGATCTCTGCGCGTTCGACGAGTTATATTGTCAGATAAAAGCGATACAAGTAGGGCTTACAAAATTAGAAAATCAAAAACCGCTAATAAATAATTACGAAAAAATAAATAGCAAGCTTCCGGCATTAGAATTAAAAGTTTCGATGGTAATCCAAACCAATGGGTTTTATTTTACGAAAATTTTAATTCGCTAATTCATAAGAATCCGCATCTGTCAAACGCGGAAAAGGTACAATACCTTGTCGGAAAACTTACTGGTAAGGCTTCATTGGTATGTGCAGGTGTCCCGCCTATTGCAGCTAATTATGAGATTCTCTGGAAATCGCTAAAAAATAAGTATCAAGATAAACGTACTCTCGCCACGTTATACCTAGAACAAATTTTAAATTTCAGGGGTAGTCAAACTCCCTCGCAAAACGCATTAGACACGTTCTTAGAAAAATTCTATTCCGCATTTTCCGCATTGAAACAACTTCAATTAGATGATCTAGCTGACTTTACGTTTACACATATCGCGTTATCCAAATTGGATAAAGAAACTGTAACACTTTTTGAACAAGCAAAACGCCATGAAAATATACCGACATTTGAGTCATTGATTACCTTTGTGAAGGAACAAAACCGAATATACACGCTTCGTAACGCAGGGTCTTTACAAACTAACACTTCAAATTATAATAAATCTTCTACTTCGCAAGTTAATAAAAATTATAATAAAAGGCAAAATTATTCTGCGCAATCATTCGTTGTCAATAACAGCTTTCCTAAGTGTCCTTTTTGTAAAAACGATAATCCTCATCCACTTTATAAATGCGATAAGTTTCTTCTTTTAAATTCTCATCATAGAAATGATTTCGTGAAAAATAATAATTTATGTTTTAATTGTTTGGGCTTTCATAGTGTGAAAAAATGTAAATCGCAAAATAGATGCGCCATCTGCCAGCGAATGCATCACACTAAACTTCACATAGAGTCTTCGATGGCAAATACACGCTTATCGTCTAATGATAATACGTCGCTTAACCGCGCGCAAACATCATCGCCCGCCCCACAATCACAAACGGCAAACGCAGCCGTCGCTTCCAATTTTCCACTCTCTATGCATAGCAATGTAACGTATAACCAGACGCGTCCAAGCTCTTCTAATTCGATTACTCTGTTACCTACTGCGGTAATATACGCTTTAAACGATTCCGGCAAAAGATTTAAAATCAGAGCATTGTTAGACAGTGGTTCTACAAGTCATTTTATTACAAAAAATTGTTGTGATCGCCTTAACCTGAATATTTTAAATTCTCCAGCAACAGTCAGAGGCATAGGGAACTTTGAAAAGTCAGTATTCGGCCTCGCTGATTTGACAATCTATTCGCGCTTTGATGCACGCTGCAGATTCAAAATAAACGCACGTGTAATCAGCACTATATCGGATAAAGTTCCAAACGCTTATGTGAACATTCAAAAACTACAACATTTGCACGGCCTACCCTTAGCTGACGAAAAATTCCATACGCCCGCGGATATTGATCTTTTAATAGGCAATGAACTATTTCCTTTCTTGCTGGGAAACCAAAAGGTGATGTCATCCGACTCAAATGCAGTCGGGATACAAACCTCGTTTGGCTATGTCATCATGGGAAAAGCAGACTGTGTCGTGCAACCGATTGAACGCGCCCTACACGCAATAGTTGACGAACCTTCTTTAGAAAATTTAACGCAACGCTTTTGGGAATTGGAAAATGTACCGATTAGAAAACATTTAAGTCCTGATGACGCAGCTTGCGAACGAATATTCACCGAAACTTTCACACGCGATGCGACGGGACGTTATACTGTAGCATTACCATTTAAATGCGAACCAACGGAAATTGGTCGTACAGACACAATTGCTAAAATACGCTTTCTTCAATTGGAAAAACGGTTAGATTCTATTCTTGAACTACGCAAGGATTACAATGAAACCATTAAAGATTATATTGACAAGGGTTATATCAATGCGATTGATAACCTCGCACCCGGTCCATGCTATTATATGCCACATCATGCTGTTTATCGCCCGGAAAAATTAACTTCCCGCACGCGAATAGTCGTAAACGCTAGCTTGTGATGAATCACCTGTTTCTATAGATTTTTTTTTTTTATTATTTTTATTTTGAACTCTAAGATGATTTAAATGCTACGCGGGAAAAATTGAGCTAAGCCCACCTGGCAGAGTATTGGAGCTACAAAAATTTGGGAATGATGAAACGCTAGTATTGGGAGGGAGTTAGTAGCGATTGATCGGATATAGATTACGGGCAGTTACTAATCAATTCTTATAAATCATATTAATCTTGTGGTTAAGCCGTGTTTGGTACAAATGGTTGACGATCGATGCGGTCCGAGCGGTCCACATGTGCTTCCCATTAAAAAATGCTGAACACGGCTTTCGTAGATTTGGGTCGCGATAATTGCAGTTTAAGCCGTTAAAAAACCGATTAACGTCTACTCTAAGGTGACGATGATATTGACAGTTCCACGAGGTTTCTGAATTATGGACTTTTTTGCTGTGGTTTTGAAACCGCTTAAATGTCATTAATCGTGATCTCGAGTGGATTCCCGGGCAACAGAGAGGCAGAATATTGAGCAAAACTAAGAAAGGCAGGTCCTAATCGGGGGATCGCGAGAGGAAAACGCCCCATAAATTTTTTTATAGGAATTGGCCGTGAAGCACGGATTAAACGTGTACGTTGTACCAGAGGGGTGACCTTAACTGAGCGGATAATGATTTATTTTCGTTTCGCGGAAATCGGATAACGTAGGCAGATAGAAAAGTTAACTATAATTCTATTATATTTATCTGTAGACTAACGCTCTTCAGGCTTTTACAACAGATAGGTAATTGTGCAATGACGGTATATACGGTTAGGAAATAGATAACGATAACGTGTAAGCATATTAATGGCACGACAAGAAAATAATATACTCGAATATAGATACAATATATTAACTATGTAATCACTATAAACCTGTCCGACGTTAGCGTAGTTTCAACAGGACGGGTAACGTGTATACGATTGGCTATTCTAGCTCAGATTTCGCCGGGTTTGGTAGTAATAACCACAAAACATAATTGGAACAAGTGTATCTAGATAATAATATTGTAAATAAAATAATATGAATTTGCGGCCCATATACACATGAAATAAAAGGATAAAGCGTATGGGGATCTTATAGATGGATGGATAAATGAAACAAATATATATAGGAGTAAATGCAAGTAAAAAGCACGCATATAAGTACCAAAAACATAGGAGAACATAGTGTGATAGAAATTCGAAGACGGGAGGAACAATAATGTGAAGTGGAACGGATATAGCAAGAGCATGTAACAATGATAAACGTACAAATACAGACAACTACTTGAGACCGATTCGACAGATACTAGCAATCTTTCAACACACCTCTAAGAACATGGTGAGCGGTATATAGTTATCAGCGGAGGCGTTCAGTGCCTTGGCAATAAATGAGCACTGAATTAATCCGACGCCTTGCCTGCGGCACAGGAGGTTTATTTACTTATTTGTTTTATTTGTTTTCATTTATTGGGTTTCTTACAGCCATATAATTAATCAATCTTTGAAGAAAAGACAATAATTGATGCACAGAGTTTTGGGCCAATTACGCGAAACACATACATACAATCGATAAAAGAATAATAAAAACATGTCCAATAGTGGGTTGTGTGAGTGTGTATCTGTGTGTTTATTTATTTGTTTATTTATTTTGTTTTGGGAAAAAAATTAAAAGCAAAACGATCTTAAAAATCTTCCACTGAATTTAAAAATTTAATTTAACTTACATTAATAGTTTATTGTGTTATAGCTAATAGTACTCTTCCAGTATTATATTGTTCGAGAATATTCACTGTCTATGTAACATAGTTACTTTGTGGATCAATCTTACTGCCAATAAAAATAATAATAAATGGTTACAAATTATGTTTAAATTCCGCAACGGAGGGAGCTAATACGTCCCTGTGCGCGGAGAGCCGCGGGCAAAAAGACAGGATTCATTGGGTGACCCACGAGAAAAGATCGCCCAAAATTAATTTAAAATTAGGTATAGTACCTTTGGATGATTGTTATATCTAGGTATGCAGTGTGCACGTGGTGAATATATGGGAATTGATCCCATGATATAGCGGCCAAGAAACGTTAAATTTCCGATAAAGACGAGTGAAAATACTGGAGAACGGGACATGATAATGGTAGATAATGAAGAAACATCAACTATGATTAGGGGAGTACCCGATAGATTGTGGTTACGGTTGATCAAACGACAATATGGACTGAACTTAGAAATTAAATATTAAAAATTAATTATCGCGCTTGTGAAGCGAGTTCAAACCGTCTGAAGCCACCAAGTCCGTCCCAAAACGGGCACAGGGACGGAGATAGAGACGGCAACAGGAGGTGGGATCAACTGACATATCCGAGTGGAGATATGGTTTTTTTTTTGCCAAATTGAATCTTAGGAACAAAGATTTAGGTTTCAAGGAAAGTAGGATATTGAAAATCCTGGAAACACACGACTTAGGACCTTTGGCTGCTAGGGGGGGTTTAAAATGTCAAGACACAGCAGAAATCAGGCAGTTGGTGTGAACGTCTACGAAGGTGCAAAATCCGCGTCGGTTGTTTTTTTGAGTGATAGAACCGTGAGTGATTGTTATCGTCACCGAGTGATAGTGTCCCAGTGTGAAAATTATAGTTTAACTTCAAGTGAAAGTTGTGTACGGGTAATTATACTCTTCGACATTGCTCACGATAAAAGAAAAGGGGGGTACGGGTTTGATTTTATTTTATAAAGGGTAATTAATTTGGCATATTAGAACTTCGGAAATTACTGCGCTTTATTAAGTTGATTAGTCCGGCATATATAGAACTGATATTTGCAGATCTCCGGAAACTAGCTGTGCGTTATAAAGATACCTATTTTATGCTAAACACGCGGGAAATTGTTAATAAATTTTGTAAAAATACCTATCTTATGCTAAATACGCGAGGTCCTGTTAAAAGAGTTTTAACTCAGAGTACGGGTTTGATTTTATTTTATAAAGGTAATTAATCTGGCATATCGGAACTTCGGAAATCACTATGTTCTATAAAGTTAATTATTTTTGTCGTCTTACTAGGTTCACAGAATAATATTCGCAGAATTTCAGGAAACGGTAGAGTTCAAATTTAGTTAAATTTTCGTTTTACTAAGTATAGTATTGGCGGATCTCTGGAAACTAGCTGTGCGTTATAAAGATACCTATTTTATGCTAAACACGCGGGAAGTTGCTAAAAGATAAGGGAGTTGTTACTAACAGATTCGATTTTAAATAAGTCTTATAAAATACCTATCTTTGCTAAATACGCGAGGTCTCATTTTAATTTTTACATTTGTAAGGCATATAATATTTCGTTATATGAAATGTTTCGATTAGACCGGGTTTATTTTAGTTATCGAAAGAATATTTAGTTTATTTTAATATATTTTTTTTTTGTTTATGTTTTATAGTAAGAGTCCGTTAAAATTATAGCGAATAAATTCTGGGATTAAAATACGTTTAGTGAAAAATATATAGCTGATCTCGCGGGGTATCAGGTTCAGCCATAATAATCTAGATTTTCATTTCGTTTAAAAGTATATAGAGTAATTCCGTGAGAATCGGGGTTTATTTACAATTTCACAGATGCATAAATTCCATTATTCTAGAAAATTATGTAAAATAATCTCGTGAGAATCGGGACTTATTTACAATTTTACAGGTGTATAAAATTCCATTATTCTAGAAAATTATATAAAATAATCGCGTGAGAATCGGGACTTATTTACAATTTTACAGGTGTATAAAATTCCATTATTCTAGAAAATTATATAAAATAATCGCGTGAGAATCGGGACTTATTTACAATTTTACAGATGTATGAAATTTCATTATTCTAAAAAATTATATAAAATAATCTCGTGGGGGTCGGGGTTTATTTACGGTTTTACAGAAGTACAAGTTTCACTATTTTATAAAGTATATAAAATTGCTTCCGTTCGGCCCGGGTTATCTTATATTATATAGGAAAACATAGGTCCCGCGCTATTAAAACATATAAAAACGTTTCATGTGGCCGGGATTATTACGCGCGTTGGGGAAAGTCTATAAGGTAAAAATATGTTTAATTTGATTCGGGTATTTTATATTTTATGAAAGATATTTGCCTCGCGGACTTGAACTATGAAAAATGTTTCAATTAGTTCTGGTTATACTTTAGGAGTGATGTAAACTTCGCGGTTGTATAATTTGGGGTACTTCGTATTGTACGAAAACGTAAATCTCGCGTATAAAAACGCGTATAAAAAAAAACGTATATCATGTATTCAAACATATAAAAACTTCTAGTACATTGTTTCGATAGACCGGGGTTGTATTATACTTATAAAGATGTTGTAGGGCCTCGTTATATTTAAAATATATAAAAACCGCCTGGGGCCGGGTCTTCTTATTTATAAACTATATAAGATTTCGTTACATTTAGTTATATAAAATGCTATCGTTCTGGAATTCGCGTTTCATTTTAAGCATATATAAATATAGGG